>APFE030452007.1:0-47818 GCA_000404065.3 Pinus taeda | reverse complement strand
TGCACTCCTTGACTTTCATGTTAAATATGTTTTATAATATTGGATATTCAGGTGCTATTTAATCGTTTGCCTTGTTTGTGCTTGCAGGTTTGCGACAAAGGAACTTACTTGGATCAAAGGAGCGAAGGCATCTCAAAACTTGCGTTGGACATGAGGTAGGCCTTAAACACATTTGTAACAAGAGGCAAAAACCACCTCAGATGAAGATGGGGACGTGTACTTGGCTTCTTCAAGTACACATGTAGATCAAGGCATGGTTGATTGACTTAGGTGCATCCTTTCACTTCACTCCCCATAGAGAGTGGCTCTGCAAGTATGAGAAATACGATGGTGGTGATGTCTTATTAGGGGATGATAGGAAGGCTAGAATCATTGGTCGTGGAAAAGTAAAGCTTAATTTGCAAGGTGGAAGGGTTGGAACACTTCCAGGTGTTCTGCATATTCCTGCATTGGCTATAAATCTTATTTTTGTAAGCAAGATGGATGATGCATGTGTAAAAATAGTGTTTGAGAAGGATACCTACAAGGTGGTTCAGTGAGCACTGGTATTAATTCAGGGAGTTTAGATTGAAACTCTGTACAAGCTGCAAGGTAGCATTGTTGCTGATGGGTGCAACATCTTTGTGGTTCCTGAAAGTGGAGATGAAAATCTAGTGGTCTTTGGAGAAAGGAAAATGTTGTGGCATCAAAGGCTTGGACATATTGGAGAGAAGGGCCTTCAAATACTTCATTGTAAAGGTATGGTCGAAGGTATGAGTAATAGCTATCTGGATTTTGATTTCTATGAAAATTGTGTATATGGGAAGGAGAATCAGGTATGTTTCCCCTCTAGTGGTAAGAGGGAAAAATAGATATTAGAATTTGTGCACAGTGATGTGTTTGGACCTGTGAAGGTTCCATCACTAGGTGAGTATGTGTACTATGTATCATTTATAGATGACTTCTCAAGGAATGCATGGATATATTTCCTTAAGAAGAAATCTGAAGTCTTCGACAATTTTAAAGAATTTAAAGCTCTGGTGGAAAACCAGACAGAGAAGAAGATAAAGGTGTTGAGGAAAGATAATGGTGGAGAGTTTTGCAGTAAGGAATTTGAAGAATTTTGTAAGACGTGTGGTATAGCACGGTAAAAGCCTACTCCATAAACACCTAAGAAAAATGGAGTTTCAAAAAGAATGAACAAGATGTTGATGGAAAGGGCAAGAAGCATGCTCAGTGGTGCCAGGTTAGGACAAGAATTATGGGCAGAAACGGTGGAGACATCATATTACTTGGTCAACATATCACCTTCAACAACGTTGGAGGATAAGACTCCACAAGAGTTATGGACTAGTAAGAAACGCTCTTTTTCACATCTGAGGGTATTCAAATGTGATGCATATGTACATGTTCCAAAGGAGAAATGAACCAAGTTGGCTAGTAAATCTGAAAAGTGCATCTTTATTGGGTATAAAGATGGTTTAAAGGGTTATAAGCTTTGGAACCCAGTAACAAGGAAGGTTGTGTACAACCAAGATGTGGTGTTCATAGAGGTGAAAGATGTTATTAAACATGAAGTCCAACCAAAGGAACCTGAGAAGATAGAGTTTGAGCTAAAGGAGGAAGAATCAGACTCTATAGCAAAGGAGAAATCAAAAGATGAAGAGCCACAAACTTTGGGTGTGAGAAGATCAGTTCAAGAAAGAAGGCAACTAGAAAGGTATAGTCCAACTACTTTCTGTTCAAATTTTTCTTTATCTATTACTGAAGATGATCCCAGAATTGTGAAGGAAACAGTAGATTCAGAGGTTGGAAAACTCTGGAAAGAGGCCATGGTTGATGAAATGGCATCTTTGCACAAAAATGAGGCTTGGGATCTGGTGGAGTTTCCGGCTGGAAGGAAACCCATTGGTAGCAAATGGATGTTCAAAAAGAAGTCAAATACAGAAGGAAAGGGGGAGAGATACAAAGCTTGGTTGGTAGAAAAAGGTTATTCCCAGGTGCTGGGAATTGATCTCAGTGATATTTTTTCTCCTGTTGCCAACGTAGCTTCTATTAGATTATTTTTATCTGTTGGTGTTGCTTTTGATTTTGAGGTAGAACAGATGGATGCGAAGACAAAATTTCTTCATGGAGATCTAGAAAAGGAGATCTACATGAAGCAACTTGAAGGCTTTGCGGTGAAGGGGAAGAAAGAACTGCTATGCAAGTTAAAGAAGTCTTTGTATGGGTTAAAACAGTCACCAAGGACGTGGTATAAAAAATTTGATACAGTTATATGGGGACTTGGCTTCACCAGAAGCAAAGAAGATCATTGTGTATTCTAAATTAATTGGTGACCGTGTTATTTATCTAGTCTTGTATGTGGATGATATGTTGCTAGTTGGAAATGACAAAGAAATTATCCAAGACTTGATGACCCATTTGTCCTCCAAATTCGACATGAAATATCTTGGTGTTGCAAACTATATTTTTGGCATGGAAATTAAAAGAGATAGGACAAAGAGGAAGCTCTGGTTAATCTAGAGAAAGTATTTCGAGACAATATTGTAGAGGTTTAATATAAAGGATAGTAAACTGGTGAAGGTTTCTATTCCTGTAGGTGTAAAGTTATCTTCTGAATAGTGTCCCAAAACAAAAGAAGAGGAAGAGGACATGTCCCATGTTCCATATGCAAGTGCATTCAGTAGCCTAATGTATGCAATGGTATGTACTAGACCAGAAATTGCACATGTAGTGGGAGTATTGAGCAGGTTTATGTCAAAACCAGGGAAGGAACACTAGATAGCAGTGAAGCAGGTTTTTAGGTATTTGCATAGCACTAGTGATTATGGTTTGTGCTACCAAGGAAGACCAGGATTGGACAGTGTTGGATATTCATGGCTTTGTTGATGTAGACTGGGCTAGAGATCTGGGATCTACAAGTGGGTATGTGTTTAACCTATTTGGAGTTGTAGTCCGTTGGATGAGTAAGAAACAATCTATAGTGGCATTATCAACTATAGTGGCAGAATACATGGCAGCCACTCATCCAAGCAAGGAAGCAAATTGGTTGTAAAGATTGTGTTCAAGTATGGTGTTAGTACAGGGAACCATAAGGATAGACTGTGAGAGCCAAAGTGCAATTTTCTTGGCAAAGAACCCTACTTACCATTCAAAGACAAAGCACATTGATGTTCAGTATCACTTTGTGAGGGATATGATAGAAGAAAAAAAGGTGTTGTGGGTAAAGCTGGACACTTTGAAGAATATTGTAGATGCATTGACAAAATCTACGAGCTCTGAGAAGTTCTCTTGGTGTAGAGAAACAATGGGCATTGGAGGACTGGATAAATGACTAATCTCTCTTGCAGCCCCCTGTGGAAAGAAAAAAACAAGTGGGAGAATGTTGGGTTGTGTTATATTCTTTCCATGACTAGCCCACGTAGTTAATCATGGGGTTAGAAGCAGGGTGGAGCCCCCCTTTGTTGTGCTGATTGCGTAGCAGGAGGAATCACAAGGGGTTTGAGGGGTGCGGGTAACCCCAATATATGGGGTCCAGGGGCAGTGCCCCAAAAAATTTCAGTTTTGGACCCTATATTAGGTTGGTCAGACTTACCTATGGTTTTGTGCATGTTTTTTGCACATGGTTTTGGACGCGATGGTTTTCAGTCCATGGTATTGGATGCTTTGGCATATATAAATATGTATTGTAACATTGAAAGGAACATAACGAAAAATCAAACTGGTAGTATTGGCTTTCGGATCTAGGGGAAAATCTCTATGTATATTTGTTTTATGTGTTATGATCTCACATTGTTTATTTTCTGTGTTTTAAGAGTTTGTATGCAGGTAATTTCTATACAGGGTTAAAACCTACATAAACTTCTTCAAGCATGTTGAGCAAATCCGACCATCTCCCAACCTTGGTTTTGAGTTCTGAGTGATCCTAGGAATTTTCTCACTCCATTCCATCCACCAACCACCTTCCCTAAGCCTTCTATCACCTTTAGCAACATTTTTCTCTTGGCTGTATCCTGTAGAAATACAGGGAATCCTGTAGGTTTTTAGGACATCTTGTAGGTTTTCCTGTAGTGGCCTGTTTTGAGGCCGAATTGAGGGAAAACATCTAGGAAGCCATACAAGGTTACCTGTGGGTCTCCCAAACCTTCCAACCATCCACCAACATCCCTAAGCCGCCTGCCACACCACCAAAAGGGATTAGCTTTCACACTTGCTTTTCCATAAAAATAATAAAAAGAAAAAAAATAGATTTATTTCAGTCCTTTACATGCACAGTAGAGATGTTTGATGTTTTTAACTTCCATGCTTAGGATAGTATCATTTCATACATGTTAGCTTGGCATTCTTGAAAAGCATAGTTTCTCAGCAGTTAGTTGGGAAATGGTGTGTTTTTAGCATTAGATTTTAGTCTTGTTCCTCATTGTAGTAGACAAGATTTCTCCTCGAGTCGATTTCTCTTTCTTTCATTAGTAATCAAGCTTCTTCTGAATCCATAGAAGTATGGATTGAAAACCCTATTGGTCTCTTGCCAGCTAAATAATGACAAAAGGAAGAACCATCACTTTTACTTGTGTATACGTCACTGTCACCTCCAAGTTTTTACAAACCCAAAGTTGATAAAGTAAAGTTGGTAGCCCCAGGAGTTGTAGGATTCTTGTTGCAACACTGGTGCTTATCAACCATGCTATAGGTGCCTTCTTGAGGCCATAGAGAGACTTCCTTAGTTTTCATACAAGAGATGAATTTTACATGTATCCATGTGGTTGCTCCATGTAGATTTCCTCCTCGATATGACCATGAATAAAGGCACTATTTACATCCATATGATGCACCTCTCATCCTCTTGTTGCTGCAAGGGAGAGAGCTAGTCGAATGGAATCCAGTTTTGACATTGGAGCAAAAGTCTCTTCATAGTCAGCATCATTTACCTATTGAAAAAAAAAAAATACACCAACCATGCCTTATATTGACTAACTTGTCCATATGTTTATTTCTTAGTCAGGTAAACCAACTTGCACCTAACAAGAGTATAATTAGAAGGCAGTGCAACCAAGTCCCAAGTTTGTTTCTCAATGAGAGAATCATCTCCCTCATCCATAGTTGATTTCCATTCAAGATGCCTAGTTGCTTCTGCATAAGTCTATGGATTAGATGCATGCATCATATTAGTGTGCATGGGCATGCATGGCAACATAACTAAGATTTCTTATGTAGCTTCCTCAAACTAAGGTATAGTAGCAGGGTCATCTAAGATATCACTCATGTTGCACCATTTTTATGTTGAAGGTGGCCAAGAATCCTACGAACTACATGAGGAAGTAATACCTCAATGTTCAATAACTAATGGTCCAACAAGTTTCACAGGAAAATGCTCATCTAGATCAAAGTTCTGATTTGAAGTATCACCTACATACTCATCAATTAGTGGTGAGAGAAAATTTGTAACAGGGTCATTTGGTGGTGCATGAAAAGCATCTTATTTAAACTTTACACTCCTTTTGATAAAGAGATCTTCAGTTTTTATATCAAGTAATCGACACCCTTTGACTTCATTAGAATATCCAACAAATGTGCATGCCTTGATTTGAGGCTTCAAAGCCTTTCTCTTGTATGTAATAATGTGGGCCCATGGTCAAGATCCAAAAATGTGGAAATGATTGACTTCATGTTGCATGCCAATCCAAGCCTCAAAAGGTGTTTTTCTAGTAATAGATTTATGAGGAGATGTATTTTGGATGTATGAGGTACAATTGATAGCTTCAGTGCACAATTTTGATGGAAGAGATCTTGCATGCCACATGTAACTCGCCATCTCTTTCAAAGATCAATTCTTCCTCTCATCCACCTTGTTTTGTTGTGGAGTGTAAATAACTATATGCTGCAACTATATGTCTACTTCATTACAAATATTTTGGATATCATTGTTGACACATTCCTTCCCATTATCTGTGCATAGTATCTTGATGCATTTTCTAAAGTGATTTTCCTCGTGTGCTTTGAAAATATTTAGATGCTAAAAAACTTTAGACTTGAGTTTTGGGAATTAAACCAAAGTGAATCTTGTTGTAATCATCTATAAATGAAAACACATATATTTCTTTTCTCATTGAAGGTACTGGAAATAGACCCATGAGATCACTTTGTGCAAGATCCAAAGGTGAAGAGGCTCTGCATGCATACCCCTTCAACTTGTCTTGTGGATTCTTTATTGGAGCACATCCATTACAAACATCATTTGAAAATTCAATGGATGAAAATCCTTTAACCATCCCTTGCTTGCTAATTTGTTGCATATATCTAAAATTCAAGTGTCCAAATATCTCAATCCAAATCTTACTTTCTTTGTTTTCATGCATAAGTAAAAAAATAGAATCTGAGTGAGGAATAAAACTAGAAAATGTATACATACGAGATTGATCATGTACCTTATCAAATGTAATTTTCAAGTTTGTTTGCATATCAAAAATGCTCATGGAATCTGAGGTAATGATCCAGGTGGCTCCAAACACAGGCAGGAGGCCAAGAGGACTAAAAAAGGGTCAAACTTCAAAGTGGTTAGATTGTTCCCAAACCATCACTAGATCTAAATGCTCATCACCCTGATTCCAACGGTGTGAATGATGCTCAAATCTGAGTTCATATGACCAACTTAAGGCTCTTCAACATTTGACAAGACAAGGAAAAAGGAGGGGTCCACAGTGTGCCACATGGCCTCCTAGTGAGCAAGTGGGACCCACATGAAAACCCATTAACCATTGACACATGGCACCCTTTAATTCAAACTCCCACATTAACCCTACACAAAAAGACAAATTATTATTAAAATACCATAGAAAAAGGAAAATCATTTAAATATAAAAAATGGTGAATTTAATAACATTTAACAAAAATCAAGTCATTTTATGGTTAATGTGACTCCATATAATTGAATGAAATAAAAACAAAACATCATAAATATAATGGGTTTGTTATTATGCTTTGTTACAAATGAACATGGAGGAATGAAATATAAGAACAAGTGGGGTTGTTAACACCCCACGACACAACATCAATGTAATGACTCCAAACCATGTTAAGGCATACAACATGTAACAGGCCCAATGGCCAATGCAAATCGTGCCCTAAATAGAATACACACGCGGATTCTGTGGGGAGGTGGGATTTGATCCCTCGACCTCCCCTTAACAAACTGACCTTTTTTACCAATGCGCCAATGGCACTCCTTTGGAAAACTCTGCCCAACCACGTTTATAAAAATCCTTCAAATTCATTTGCATGGGGAGGACCAAATGATAGAACAGAGGTAGAACGGAATGAGGGGAGAGCCAATGAGATGGAGGTGTCACAACAAAGTTCCATAAAATGGAACCATGATTTGCCGAGCTGAGGCAGAACCATGATTTGAACATATTTCAAGGAAAAATATTCTTTGATGCCCAAAGATTCTTAGGGGAGGCAAAAATTCATTTTATCATAATGTAATCAAGTTTACAGTCATTTTTCTCAGATTTTTGTTGGGAATGAAATTTCTAGGTTGGATTCACCTTTTGAGCAGTGGATTTGTAGATTCCCAGAGAAGGAGTATCTTTGAGAATCTTGAGGGAATCTTCTAGATTTCTTGGAGGCTAAAATCCACCAGAGTCAAAATGCAGCCAATTTTATACTCGTTCTTCTCAGAATCTTGCCAGGATCTCAATGGTGAGATTAGTTTTCTGATCTGAGCAACAGATCTTCAGATGACCTGGAGAAAGTTATCTTTGAAGAATCTAGGGGGAATCTAAAAGATCCCTATAGCCCCAAATTTTCACTTCGTCAGAATTATGAAATTTGACAATCGATTTTACACTATTCGATGCCACGAATATGATGGTGTAATTAGATTTTCCATTTGATCATTCCATTTTTCAGCCACTTTTCAAAGTAGAGTGCAGGTGTTAGTGTTCAATGTGCAAGCAATCCTTTCCATGGTATTCGACACCATGAGATTGATGGTACAACCAGATCCAATAGTATATCATCCTTTTCCTCATATAACTCCTTAATGTGAGGTATATGCAGTGTGATCATGTGCTTCTTTATCTCTTTGCTTGAGATGCATTGTGTTGTATAGATCCCTGTTTGATGTTTGATGTGGGATCTTGTTTTGTTCTTAATGTGAGATGTACTTATTGTGGTGTTCTAATTGAGATCTCTTTTTTGCCATGTTAACATGATACTCACTTGTTGCGATGTATGTTTAAATTGAGATCCCTTTGATGTCATGTTGGCGGGATGCTCATTACTCTCATACATGAAATTATGTCCTGCTAATAGGAGTCCTTTTGTGAATGAGAGTTCTTACAGTGAAACATCTCTTGGAGCCACTCCTATGTGAGGGAATATTCCTTGCATGATAGAGAAAACACATTCATGTACATCATCACTCTTTCCAACACTTAATGTAGCGGCCTAGACCATCTTGACACCAGGGCCCGGAGACGTAGTCCCTCTTGGACGAACTTCGTTCTCAATGTCTTATGTTTTATGTTGCTAATTATTTTCATGTTCCCTCTTCTTTACAGCATGCATATATGTTCCTTTATTCTCTTCGAAATACAATTCTAACGAAATCACGAAAGTAAAAGATCTTGGTTAAATCTGGGAGTTGAGTCAATCAGATCATGTTTGGTATCAGAGTGATCTTTGTGTGGATGCGAATTGTGAGCATGAACAATGGAACATGCAACAATGGAGGATGACAAAGTTTTGTACGAGAGCATGCTCATAATTTCACGAAAGGTGGAAATAATGTATGAAGCTCTACAAAAAGAGACAAAGGAAAAGTAGCAAGTGTAGCTTCATTTGCGAGCCACAGAAGAGGCCCTAGAAGAACTTAAGCACAACAACCAGAATCCTCAAACATAGAATGTTGAATTTAAGATGCTTCTACATGAAGAGAAAGAGGAAAAACAAAGTTTGCTACAGCAGCTACAAGCTAAGGACGAGGCCTTGGACAAGCTACAGCGTGACCTATGTGAGGTAAAAGGTAATTCTTCGTCTTCATGTATGTTTCCTGATGATGATTTCGCTATTTTTGAAAATCATATGATAGGAATTGGCTCCAAACTATTGAGGAAAATGGGGTATGAAGGAAAAGGCTTGGGCATTAATGGCCAAGGCATTGTCAACCCCATCAAAGTAGAGGAATTACCCCGTCAGGCAGGATTTGGGTATGTTGGAAAGGAAGTTGGGGAATGTGGTAAGACAACCAATGAACCACCAACAACAAATGATGAGATGCCCTCATCAATTCTTTCCAACTCGACAGTGGAGGTAAAAGATGTCGATTTCCCTTCAGTTTCATCTTTGCATAGTATGATTTCTGTTGGAAATGTGGAGATACCAATTACAGGGACAAACATGAGGCTCCTTACTAGGATGAGGTACAAGGAAGGTGAAGAACTTAGTGTTAATAACCAAGGCATAACTCAGCTATTGGAGTTCATGCATAAACCTCAATTTTCAGGCTTGGGATACACTGAAGGAGAATGCTTGAAGGTGTCAGATGTTTCTGAGACATCCTTGAAATCATCAAGGAAAGAGAATGATGGGAACACATCACCATCATCCCATGGAAGCGCCCATTGCAAGGAAAGAGTTGAGGCAAGCTTTCATTGCCATAATGACACCAGAGACAGCAAGGAAAGGTATGCCAAGTCTCGATATTCGAATATTCATTTCGATTACAATCATGTTGTTAATGATGGACATAAATCAAGGCATCAAAAACCATGTACTTTTTTTGGATTACATAACCATACATTTGTTGAGTGTTAGATAAGAAATGCAGCACACAAAAGGATGAAGCGTGAAGGACCCTTTCAACAACAAGCAAAAAAGAAGGTAAAGCAGATTTGGAGAAAGAAGACCTATTGTACTCAATGAAACAAAAGTGGCCATCAAAGAGCCACATGTTGGAGGATCCATCTAGAGCAGCACCTTAAAGACAAAGTGTCAATGCATGAACTAGTTGAAAAGATGTTCAACAAGCAAAACCACCATAGGGGGATGACCCTTTCACATCAATAAGTGAAAAATGGTTTCTAGATATGTTAGCTTTTCATGGTTGTGATTTTGTAAATCATTTGTTGCATTTTAAAATGTAAAAGTGATGATGTGTTTTCCATCACTTGTTAAGAAACAATGATGTCTTGTCTTATTTTGTGATGCATTTTAAACTGTGAAAGTGATGTTGTGTTTCCATCACTTGTCAAAGAAACAATATTGTTTGGCCTTATTTTTGTGAATCATATGTTGCAGTGATGATGTGTTTTCCATCACCTATTGAAGCAGCAATGATATTTTCACCTTCATTTTATAGCTGGGGTATTGTTTCCATTTTGATGTAAACTTGACCATCGAGTATGTGTTAGAAACTCATGGAAAGTATGGGATGCTTGGGTCATTAGTTGGTCTTGTAAATCAAGCATGTAATTTGCAAAACATTGTACTACAGGTTTGTAGAGGTTGCAAGTGTCAACTCGTCGCTTATGGCTCCAAAGCACAAAGGTGAAGGAGAAGGAAGGGTGACATATTAGATACTTGTAAGTGCAGACAATGTACAAAGAAGTTGTAGATTATTTTTCATGCTTTTGGAGGACCAAAATCTCCTCAGTGGGGAGGATTGATCCAGGTGGCTCCAAACACAGGAAAAAGTCTAAGAGGACTCAGAAATGGTCAAAATTCAAAGTGGTTAGATGTTTCGAAACCATCACCATATCGAAGTGCTCATCACCTTGATTCCAACGGTGCGAACGATGCTCAAATCCGACTCTGTGTGACCAACTTAGGGCTCTTCAAAGTTTGATAAGACAAGGAAAAAGGAGGGGCCCATAGTGTGCAACATGGCATCCCAGTCAGCAAGTGGGACCCACATGACAACCCATCAGTCATTGACAGATGGCACCCTTTTATTGGAACTCCCATATTAACCCTACACAAAAAGACAAAAATTATTATTAAAATACCATAAAAAAAGGAAAATCATTTAAATATAAAAGAAAATGGTGAATTCAATAACCATTTAACAAAATATAATTGAATGAAATAAAATCAAAACATCATAAATATAATGGGTTTGTTATTATAGTTTGTTACAAATGAATATGGAGGAATGAAATATAAGAACAAGTGTGTTTGTTAACACCCCACGACACAGCATCAACGTAACTACTCCAAACCATGTTAAGGCATACAACATGTAACAAGTCCAACGGCCAATGCGAACTTCACTCTAAAGTGAATACACATGCGGATTCCGTGGGGAGGTGGGATTTGATCCCCCAACCTCCCCTTAACAAACTAACCTTTTTTACGAATGTGCCAATGGCACTCTTTTGGAAAACTTTGCCCAACTACGTCTATAAAAAGCCTTCAAATTCATTTGCATGGGGAGCACAGAACGACAGAACGAAGGCAAAACGGAATCAGGAGAGAACCAATGGGATAGAGGTGCCACAATGGAGTTCCATACAATGGAGCCATGATTTGTAGAGCTGAGGCGAAACCATGATTTGCACATATTTTGAGGTAGAATATTCTTTGATGCTTGAAGATTCTTAGGGGAGGTAAAAATTCATTTTATCATAATGTAATCAAGTTTACAGTCATTTTTCTCATATTCTCGCAGGGAACACAATGGCAAGGTCAGATTCACCTTTTGAGTAGTAGATTTACAGATTCCCAGCAGAGGAGAATCTTTGAGAATCTTGAGGGAATATTCTAGATTCCTTGGAGGCTGAAATTCGCCAGAGGCAAAATGCAGCCAACTTTATACTCATTCTTCTCAGAATTCACCATGATCTCAATGGTGAGATCAATTTTCTAATATGATCAGCGTATCTTTAGATGACCCGAAGGAAGGAATATTTGAAGAATTTAGGGCGAATCTAAAATATTCCTATAGCCCCATATTTCACTTTGTTAGAATTCATAAATTTGACAGTTGATTTTACACTATTTGACGCAAAAAATCTGATGGTGTAATCAGATTTTCCATTTGATCGTTCCAGTTTTTGGTCACTTTTCAAAGTAGAGTGCAGGTATCAACATTCAATGTGCGAGAAATCCTTTCCATGATATTCGATGCCGTGAGATTGATGGTACAGCCAGATCCAATAGTTTATCATCCTGTTCTTTAGATAACTCCTTGATGTGAGGTATATCCAGTGTGATCATGTATTTCTTTATCTCTTTGCTTGATATGCATTGTGTTGTATATATCCCTGTTTGATGTTTGATGTGGGATATTGTTTTGTTCTTAACATAAGATGTACTTATTGTCATTTTTTGATTGAGATCCCTTTGCCACCATGTTGACGGGATACTCATTTATCGCCATGTATGTTTGAATTAAGATCCTTTTGATGCCATGTTGGTAGGATGCTTATTACTATCATACGTGAAATTATGTCATGCTGATAGGATCCCTTTTGTGAATGAGAGTTCCTACAGCGGAACATCTCGTGGAGCCACTCTTGCATGAGGGCATATTCCTTGCATAATAGAGAAAACACATTCATGTACATCATCATTCTTTCCAGCACTTAATGCAGTGGCCTACACCATCCTGACACCGAGGCCCAAAGACGTAGTCCCTCCTGGACAAACTCCATTATCAACGTATTTTGTTTTATGTTGTTGATCCTTGTCATGTTCCCTGTTCTTTACGACATGCATAAATGTTCATTTATGCTCTTTTAAATGCAGTTCTAACGACATCATGGAAGTAAAAGGCCTTGGTTAAATCTGGGAGTTGATTCAACTCGGATTAGGTAAATTCAAATTCTGATGTTGGTGTGGGTCATATGATACATAAAAATAAGATTCACATAAATGCTTGGAATATGAAAAAAATTCTCAAAACTTCCATCTTTGAATTGCACTCTTCCTTGTCCAATTGCTTCAACTGCAAAATCCCCCCCTTCACCCATGAGAATAGGAGGTCCTGAATATGCATGTAAAGAAGAAAAAGATTCCTTTGAAGAAGGCATATGATGTGAAGCTCTTAAATCGATGATCCATTCTTGTAGTGTATAATGAAAGGAAATAGAAGCATGACCATTATCTATTGTTTCTAATGTTTTTCCCTCGATCTTCTTCTTGGAACTTTATGGAATGGATGACCAAGATTATTTTGATGAAAATTATTTACCACCAGATTAATATTATTCTCAATGCAAGAGGATTCAGGATGATAACCTTTGTTACAATAAAGACACTTGGAGTTTCCTTTATTTCCATTCTTACCGTTGGAGTGCAAAGAATCATCTGGAGGTTTTGGATTTCCTCCCTTTCTTAGATATTGATCTCTTGCCTTTCCTTTTCCTTTGGATTGCTTATTTGGTTTTGAGTTGGACTTTCCCTTTTCATGCATTGAAAGTGCATGTGTATTTGAGGACTTTAATGAAACCATATTGATGATATTATCCTACTCATGAATTAGAGACTCAATAAATGCATCAAGGTTGAACATTTTCCATTTATCTCTAATTACAAGTCTAACTGTATGAAATGTAGAAACAAAAACAACATATTCAGGACCTAATTTATACAAAATAGAAAGTATCAATTCACCTTCTAGTTTAGATTTATCAATCTCACGGTCTTTTAGTTGAAGAAGCAATCATTTGAATTTTGTAAATAAATCTTAAATGTTCTCAAATTTGTTTGGATCTAAGGAATTTAGCTCATTTTCGAGAATACGAGCCTGCATCTCATCCTTCTTTCCAAATAAATTCTCCAAGGTTGCCCAAATCTCATTTAGGGTGGTGCACGTGTCCATATTGAAATGAAATGTTGGAGACATGGTCAACAATAGAAAACCAATAGCCTTGTCCATTGTATTGAAGTATTTGGTTTTTCAATGGCGAAATTGGGTTCAATTTCCCTATTCATAACTATCTTATACAAGCCTTTTCTGTTGAGGTGAAGAAAAATATTTGGCTTCCATTGGAAGTAGTTATATGGAGTGAGAATAGCTAAAGATGGGAAATCTATTCTTTCACCTTGCAGTTGTATCATTAATTTCAACAATTATATAATATTCTAATCTATAAATCAAATCTCCCAACAATTTTCAATTCTTGATATTCAAACCTGCAAAATATTGTTCAAGAACCTTCTCCATGACCCTATAGCTCTCCATGTAAAATTATTACAACACATATATAGATCTAGCTCAGAAGAATAATGGCATGAACTTGCAAGAATTGAAAAAGAATATTGGAATAGAGAATGAATTTGATTCATGAATATTGATTTTATAATCAATACATAAAGAAACTAAGTTAATCATAGTTTTACATGCAATAACTAAGGCTAATTAAATCTAACTAAAATTAATTGTGTTTTATATTATGTTAACATGGACATGCACCACAAGGAAACACTAGAGTTAACTAACTAAATCCAAGTGCACACCACATGTAAGCACTAGATTTAACTAGCGCCAACTAAGTGTGAATCACATGAAAGAATTAGAGTTTAACTGAAGCCAATTAAGGCTAACTAAGTTCATGTACACCAACACCCCCTGTTAAGCATAACTTAGGTGAGTATGAAGAAAAATAAATGAGTCCCGGTAACAAGGCCATAATCTAGGTACCCATGTACAATGCATGAAAAGTGGAAAGGGGGGAAACCTAGTGGGAAGAAAACCCCCCTTCAAAATATAATGTAAAAAGTAGATAAAAGACAACATGCTAAGTAGTTGTGTACTTCACCTTAAGATGATCTTGAAAAAATTGAAACTTTTGCATAATGAATGTATTGGTGAATATGTCGGTATTCTACTCAGAACTGTGACAGTACTATAGATCGATGATTCCATCATGAATCAATTCTCTAATGAAGTGCATGTGGATCTCAATATGTTTGGTTCATTGTCGCTTCACTAGATCTTTGTAAAACTTTAGTGTGGTTTGATTATCACACCATATGACAGTGAGATGATGAACACTAATACCAAGCCTAGAAAGGAAATGTTGTACCCAAATGTCCTGAATAGTTGCATTGAGTCCTCAATTGTACTTGGCCTATGTTGATGATAATGCAATGGCATCCTGCTTCTTACTCGACCAACATTTGGGTTTGAATCCTAAACTAAGTACATAACCATAGGTGTATGTATGATCAAGGATGTCACCAACCCAATATGAATTTGTAAACCCATTCACATCCAAGGAACAACGTGTTGCATAATAAATCCCATAAGTGATTGTCCCCTAAACATATCAAAGGATGTAATTTGCATCTTTCCAATGTAACTCATGTTGCTTCTGCATGTATCTGGAAATTTCTCCTACAACATCTGAGAGATTAGGATGGGAGTAAATGAGATAAAGAAGTCTCCCCACAAGCTGACAATACAATGTGCAATCAATCAATGGTGGTCTTTTCCATTCTCAAGCTTTATCCTTGATGATAAAGGTGTGGTTGTTGAATTGTAGTGACTCATGTGAAATCATGCCAAAATATATATAGCATACTTTGGTTGAGAAATTCTAATCCCATAACCACTTTGATTGATCTCCAATCCAAGGAAAAAAAATTGCAATCCCATGTCTGTCATAGAAAACCACTTATGCAATGCAGTTTTAATCTCAGCAATGGCAGAATTTCAACTACTTGTTATAAAAATATCATTGATGTAGAGTACTATGATCAATAGGGAGTGAATTTTCTTTAACAAATAAAAATTGGAATAAAATTTGTAGCATATAAAATTTTGAGATAGCAAATAGGAATCCATCTTTGCATACCATGCTCTAGGTGTTTGCTTGAGGCCATAGAGAGACTTCTTTAGTTTGCATACCAAAGATGAGTTTTTCACATATCTCTATGGCTGATCCATGTAGATTTCCTCCTCAATATCATCGTGAAGAATTTCATAATTCATATCCATATGATGCACCTCCCATCCTATTGTTATTGCAATGGAGAGAGTTATCCGAATGGAATCCATTTTTTCCACTGGAGAAAAAGTCTCATCATAGTCAAAACCATGTACATGCTTAAATCCTTTTTCCACTGATCGTGCCTTATATCAACTAACTTCGCCATATGCTACTTTCTTGGTCCATTAAATCCATGTTCACCTGACAAGTTTACAATTGGAAGGTAGTGAAACTAGGTTTGAAGTATGGTTCTCAATGAGAAAGTTGTATTCCTCATCCATAGTTATGTCCCATTCAGGATGCCTAGCTAATTCTACATAAGTTTATGGATTAGATACATGAATAATATAAGAATTCATAGGTATGTATGGCTCCATAGCTAAGAGTGCTTGGGGAGATTCCTCAAACTAGGTATAGTAGTAGCATCATCTAAGAGATCACGCATGTTGTGCCATTTTTGTGTTGAAGGTGGTCAAGAATCTTTTGAACAAAATGAGGAAGTATTATCTCGATGTTCAACAACTAGTGGTATAACAAGTGTCACATGAAAAGGCTCGTATAGATTAGAATTATGATATCAAGTATCATCTACATACTCCTGAATTAGTGGTGAGGGAAAATTTGTAAGAGGTTCATCTAGTGGTGCATGCAAAGCATCTTCTCCAAACTTTACACTCCTTTCAATAAATAGCTCTTGAAAGTTGATATAGAGAAATATATGCCCTTTTAATTCATCATAATATATAACAAACATGCATGCCTTCCTCTAAGGCTCCAAAACCTTTCTCTTCTCTATAAGAATGCGGGCCCATGGTCGGGATCTGAAAATGTGGAAATGACTAACTTCAGGTTGCATGCCATTCCAACCCTCAAAAGGGTTTTTTCCAGTAATATATTTATGAGGAGATCTAGTATAGATGTATGAGACATTATTGATAGCTTTAGCCCACAATTTTGATGGAAAAGATATTGCATGCAACATGCAACTGACCATCTCTTTCAAATATCTATTCTTCCTCTCAACTACCATTTTTTGTTGTGGAGTGTAAGGAACTATATGTTACAATTGTATGCCTACTTCATTACAAAGACTCTGGATATCTTTGTTGACATATTCCTTCCCATTATCTATGTGGAGGATCTTGATGAATTTTCCATACCGATTTTCCGCATGTTCTTTGAAAATATTTAGATGTTTAAAAACTTCATACTTGAGTTTCAGGAAGTAAACCCAAGTGAATCTTGTGTAATCATCTATAAATGACAACACAAATCTTTCTTTTCCCATTGAAGGTACTGGAAATGCACCCATGAGATCATTGTGTACAATCTCCAAAGGAGAAGAGGTTATCCATGCATGCCCCTTCTCGAGCTTGTCTTGTGGATGTTTTCCAAGTGCACATCCATTACAAACACCATTTGAAAATCCATTGGTTCATAATCCTTTAACCGTCCATTGCTTACTAAGTTGCTGCATATGTATGAAGTTTAAGTGTCCAAATTTGTAATGCCAAATCGTTTTTTCTTCATTTTCATGTGTAAATAGAAAAACAGAATCTAAGAGAGGGACAAAATTAGAAAATGTACATAGATGAGATTAATCATTTACCTTTCTCGATGCAATATTCATATTGGTTTACATATCATAAATTATCACAAAATCCAAGGTAAATTCCACTTTTCTTCTGGTGTCAGTGTGGCTCATCTGATACATTAAAGTAAGATTCATAGAAAGCCTTGGAATATGCAAGACATTCTCAAAACTTCCATCTTTGAATTGCACTCACCCTTATCGAGTTGCTTCAATTGTAGAATTGTCCCCCATGAGAATAGGAGGTCCCAAGTGTGCATGTAGAGAAGAAAAAGTTTCCTTTAATGAATTTGTATGATGTGAAGCTCCTAAATCAATGATCCATTGTTATAGCATATAATTAAGGTCAATAAAACCATGACCATTGCCCCTTGTTTCTAATGGTTTTTCCTCTGTCTTCTTCCTTGCACTTTTTGGAATGTGATGACCAATATTATTTTGTTGAAGAGTCTTTTCCATTAGATCTATTGTCTTTTGCATGCAAGAGGATTCAAAATGATAGCCTCTATTACAATAATGACACTTATAGTTTCTTTTCTTTCCATTCTTACCCTTGAATCTAGAATGTTGAGTGTGTGTTATATTATTTCCACAACTACCCCACGCGTGAGGGGTGGCAGTCACCCCTGTATGTTGCGTTGGATGAAATAGGGGGGTCATAGGGGTGGTAGATGTCCCCCCTATTGGGGGGTATGTAGGGGGGTAGTAGCCCCCCTACATGGGCTCTAGGGCAGTGCCCTGGGAAATTTTTTTTGGACCCTATATTAGGTTAGCGGACCTACCTATGGTTTTGTGCATGGATTTCGTACATGGGTTTTGGCATGATTCTTTTCTATCCATGGTATTTTGGAGATCCAGTCAAGGGAACTATGGTTATGTTCTAATCGAGGGTTAATGGATTGGGGTTTATGGATGCTTCGACATGTATATATATGTATCGTAACATTGAAAGGAGTATAGAAAAAACAATTTGGTAGTCCCAGTTTTTGCATCTAGGGGAAAATATTTGTGTATATATGTTTATATTTTATGATATCTCCATTGTTTATTTTCTATTTTTTAGAATTCGTATGCAGGTAATTTATGTACAGGGTTAAAACCTACATTTGGTATCAAAGTTGTTTTGGCTTCAAGGGGACACTTTTGTTACTGAGGGGTTTTGCTCGGGCCTGTGGTACACTATTTTTAGTGGGAGATCTGCGGGATCGATCCTTGTGGTGGAAGAAGAAGATGAGTAGTGGAAATATAGAGATTGAAAAATTTAATGGTCAAAGCTTTGACTTGTGGAAAGTCAAGATGGAGGATCTACTAGTGGATAAAGATCAGTGGATCACAGTAGAACCAGGTACTAAACCAACGAAAAATGCGAACTGAAGATTGGGCGAAGTTGGTTTGGAAGGTAAAGAGCACAATATGATTATGTGTCTTGGATTTAGTATTGTTGAATGTATTAGGGGAAGCTTCGGTGAAGGCTTTATGGGGAGTTTTTACCAATCTAAGTCTCTGGTGAATAAATTGTTCCTATGAAAAAAGTTGTATAACTTGAGGATGAAATATGGAGACTCTGTGACAAAGCATTTGAATGCCTTTAATACTATGGTAAGCCAGTTATTATCTGTTGATATTAAAATTTCAAATGCAGATAAGTGCATCATTTTTTCGTGTTCTCTACCAGATTTGTGGGATAGTCTAGTTGTTGCAATAGGTAGCAATGCAATTTCCTTGCGGTTTGATGAAATAGTCTCATCCTTGTTATCGGAGGAGATGAGATGGAAAAATATGGAGGGCCAGAATGGTGATGCCTTTTCTGTACGAGGATAGTCCCAGAACATAAAGAAAAATAAGTCCTCGAGTGGGAGATCTAAATGTATAGGGAAATCTAAATCTCTAGGAAAACTTGTAAAGGTGTGCTGGAAATGTGGAAAGGAAGTGCACTTCAAAAGGGACTGTAAATCTGAAACACTGGAGAAAGGAAAGGGATCTGATGATGATCCTTCTCCAGAGGTGAAACCACCTCAAATGAAGGTGGGGATGTGTACTTGGCTTCTTCTTCAAGTACACACGTAGATCATGAGGAATGGTTGATTGAATCAGGTGCATCCTTTCACTTCAATCCCCATAGAGAATGGTTCTGTGAGTATGAGAAATATGATGGTGGTGATGTCTTCTTAGGGGAGGAAAGGAAGGCTAGAATAGTTGGTTGAGGAAAATTCAAGTTGAAGTTGAAAGGTGGAAGGATTATAACACTTCAAGGTGTTCTACATATTCCTGCATTGGCCAGAAATTTGATTTCTATAAGAAAGTTGGATGATGCAGGTGTAGAAACAGTGTACGAGAAAGATAACTGCAAGATGGTTTGGGGAGCACTGGTATTGATGTGGGGAGTTCAGATTGAAAATCTGTACAAGCTTCAGGGTAGCATTGTTATTGATGAGTGCAACAGTTCTGTGGTTCTTGAAAGTGGAATAGAAAATCTAGTGGTCTCTCGAGAAAAGACCATGCTATGGCATCAAAGGCTTGGACATATTGTAGAGAAGGGCCTTTGAATATTTCATGGTAAAGGTATGGTATAAGGTATGTCTAATAGCTCTCTAGATTTTGATTTCTATGAAAATTGTGTATATGGGAAACAAAATTGGGTGAGTTTCCCCTCTAGTGCTAAGAGGGTGAAATAGATATTAAAGCTTGTTCACAGTGATGTGTTTGGACCTGTGTCAGTTCCATCACTGGGTAAGTGTATGTAATATGTATCATTTATGGATCACTTCTCAAGGAATACATGGATATATTTCCTCAGGAATAAACATGAAGTCTTTGACAGGTTTAAAGAATTTAAGGCTCTGGTAGAAAACCAGATAGAGAAGAAGATAAAGGTGTTGAGGAAAAATAACGGTGGAGAGTTTTTCAAGATGAAATTTGAAGAGTTATGTAAGAAGTGTGGTATAGCATGACATAAGACTACTCCATACACACCTCAGCAAAATAGCTGCAAAAAGAATGAAGAAGACATTGATGGAAAAGGAAAGGAGCATTCTTAGTGGTGCTGGGCTAGGACATGAATTCTGGATAGAAGCATTGGAGACTGCATGTTACCTGGTCAACAGATAACCTTCATCAGTGTTGGAGGATAAGACTCCACAAGAGATATGTATTGGTAAGAAATCTTCTCTTTTACATCTGAGGGTATTTGGATGTGAATCATATGTACATGTTCCAAAGGAGAAAAGAACGAAGTTGGACAGTAAATCTGGAAGGTGCATCTTTATTGGGTATAAGGATGGTTTAAAAGGTTATAAGCTTTGGAACCCAGAAAGAAAGAAGATTATATACAATCGAGATGTAGTGTTTATAGAGGTGAAGGATGTTATTAAACATGAAGCCCAACCAAAGGAACATGAGAAGATAGAGTTTGAGCTAAAGGAGGAAGAATCTAACTCTACAGCAAAAGAGGAATCAGAATATGACAAGCCACAAACTCTAGCTGTGAGAAGATCAATTCGAGAAAGAAGGCAGCCAGAAAGGTATAATCCATCTTATTTTTGTTCAAATTTTTCTTTATCTATTACTAATGATGATCCTAGAACTATCAAGGGGCAATAGATTCATAGGATGGAAAACTCTGGAAAGAGGACATGGTTGACGAAATGGC
This sequence comes from Pinus taeda, assembly GCA_000404065.3. NCBI lineage: Eukaryota > Viridiplantae > Streptophyta > Pinopsida > Pinales > Pinaceae > Pinus > Pinus taeda. Next base: position 26,661 of record APFE030452007.1, on the reverse strand, counting down.
ATCTTTGCCCAAAAATGAGGCTTGGGATCTGGTGGAGTTGTCAGTTGGAAGGAAACCCATTGCAAGAAAATGGGCATTTAAGAAGAATATGAATGTTGAAGGTAGGGTGAATAAATACAAAGCTTGGTTGGTAGAAAAAGGTTATTCCCAGGTGCCAAGAATTGATTTTGGTGATATTTTTTCTCTTGTTGCGAAGGTAGCTTCTATTAGATTACTTTTATCTATTATTGTTGCTTTTGATTTTGAGGTAGAAGAGATGGTTGTGAAGACACAATTTCTTCACATGGATCTGGAAGAAGAGATCTACATGAAGAAACCTGAAGGCTTTGCGGTGAAGGGGAAGAAATACCAAATATACAAGTTAAAAAAGTCCCTGTATGGGTTAAAACAATCATCAAGGATGTGGTATCAAAAATTTGATACATTTATATGGGGACTTGGCTTCACCAGAACCAAAGAACATTGTGTGTAATTTAAACCAATTGGTGACTGTGTTATTTATCTAATCTTGTATGTGGATCATATGTTGTTGGTTGGAAATGACAAAGAAATTATCCAAGATTTGAAGACCCAATTTTCCTCCAAATTCGACATGAAAGATATTGGTGCTGCAAACTATATTTTATGCATGGAAATTAAATGAAATCGGGAAAAGAGGAAGCTCTGGTTAAACTAGAGGAAGTATGTCGAGACAATATTGCAGATGTTTAATATGCAAGATAGAAAACCGGTGAAGTTTCATATTCTTGTAGGTGTAAAGTTATCTATTTGTCCCAAGACACAAGAAGAGGAAGAGGAAATGTCCCATGTTCCATATGCAAGTGCAATCAGTGGCTTGATGTATGAAATGGTCTACACTAGACCAAACACTGCACATGTAATAGGAGTATTGAGCAGGTTTATGTCAAAACGAGGGAAGGAGCATTGGACAACAGTGAAGTGGGTTTTCAGGTATTTGCATGGAACTAGTGATTATGGTTTGTGCTACCAAGGAAGACTAGGATTGGACAGAGTTTTGTACATTTGTGGCTTTGTTGATGCAGACTGGGCTAGAGATCTGGATCAGAGAAGATCTACAAGTGGGTATGTGTTTAACCTATTTGGAGGTACAGTCAGTTAGATGAGTAAGAGATAGTCTATAGTGGCACTTTCAACTACAGAGGCAGAATACATGGGAGCCACTCAAGCAAGCAAGGAAGCAAATTGGTTGCAAATACTGTGTTCAAGTATGGGGTTAGTACAACGAGCTATATGGATAGAGTATGACAGCCAAAGTGAAATTTTCTTAGCAAATAACCCTGCTTATCATTCAAAGACAAAGCACATTGATGTTCAGTATCACTTTGTGAGGGATATGTTTGAGGACAAAAAGGTTTTGCTGGTAAAGATGGACACTTCGAAGAGTACTGCAGATGGATTGACTAAGTATGTAAGCACTGAGAAGTTCTCTTGGTGTAGAGAAAAAATGGGCGTTGCAGGGCTAGATCAATGACTAATCTCTGTTATGGAAAGAAAACAACAAGGGGGAGAATGTTCAGTGTGTGTTATATTCTTTCCACAACTACCCCATGAGTAGGGGGGGCACAGGGGGGCGGCTGCCCCCCATGCTAGGGTGTATGGAGGGGGGCGGTAGCCCCCCTACAGAAGGTCTGGGGCAATGCCCTAGGATTTTTTTTAGACCCTATATTAGGTGGGCAGACCTACCTATGGTTTTGTGCATGTACTTCACACATGGTTTTGGGCATGATGGCTTTCTATCCATGGTATTTTTTAGGTCTAGTCAAGTGAACTACAATTATTTTCTAATACATGGTTAATGGATTGGGGTTATGGATGCTTCAACATGTATATACATGTATATACATGTATTGTAACATTTAAAGGAATATAATGAGAAATAAATCTAGTATTCCTAGTTTTGGGATCTAGGGGGAAATCTTTGTGTATATCTATTTCACGTTTTATGCTCTCACCATTGTTTAATTTCTGTTTTTTAGAATTCGTATACAAGTAATTTTTGTATAGGGTTAAAACCTACATGGAAGAATCACCTGGAGGTTTTGGCTTTCCTCTCTTTCTTGGATTTGGATCTCTTTCCTTTTCTTTGCCTTTGGATTGTTGTTTTGGTTTCAAGTTGGAATTTCCTCTTTCATGTATGGCAAGTGCATGTGCATCTGAAGACTTTAATGAACCCATATTGATGAACTTATCCTACTCATGAATGAGAGACTCAATAAATGCATCAAGTTTGGGCATTTTCCATTTATTTGTGGTTTCAAGTCTAAGTATATGAAAGGTAGAAAAAAAAAAACATATTCAAGGCCTAATTTAGACAAAACATAAAATATCGATTGACCTTCCTATTTGAATTTATTGATCCCACAGTCCTGTAATTGAAGAAGAAATGATTAATTTTGTAAATAAATCATGAATGTTCTCAAATTTGTTTGGATCTAAGGAATTTGACACATTTTCGAGAATATGAGCCCACATCTCATCTTGCTTTCCAAATAAATTCTCGAAGGTTTTCGAAACCTCATTCATAGTGGTGCATGTGTCCACATGGAAATGCAATGTTGGACATATGGTCAACAATAGAAGACTGAAAGCCTCATCCATCTTGTTGAAGTATTTAGATTTTTTCAATGGTAGGATTGGGTTCAACTTTCATATTCATAACTATCTGATACAAGTCTTTGCCTCCAAGGTGAAGAAAAATATTTGGCTTCCATTAGAAGTAGTTATATGAAGTGAGAATAGCTTAATATGGAAACTCCATTCTTTCACCTTGCAGTTGTAGGAGAAAATTCAATAATTCTCTAAAATTTTTCTCAGAAAAACAAATCTCCCAACAATTTCCAATTCTTGATCTTCAAACCTGTGAAAGATTGTTTATGCACCTTATCGAGGCCCCTGTAGCTCTGATACAATGTAAAATCATTATAGCCTAGATACAAATGTAGCCAAAGAATAACGACACAATCTAACAACCCCAGGTTAAAAGTTCATGTAATAAAATTAATAAAGGAAAAATAATACCAAGATCATGGGACATGTATTCCAAGCTGAATGTTGGGAAAATCATCCTAGTGGGAATCACCTGTTGTTTATTATGGCTAAGTGGAAAATGGAAAAGGAATTGGCAAAGGATTTGAAAAGGAAAAAAAACATTATTGGAATTTATTCTATGAAAATAATGGAAAATAGGAGCAAAGGGAGGTGAATGTTCACATGTTACATGTCAAGAGGAAATTGAAGGAAAATAGAGGAAAATTTAAGAAATTAGAGGCATCAATAATAAAAAGACATCAAAGCATAATTTTCAGGCCTTTTGTCAGTTGAGTTTTGGAATTGGTTTCAGAGAGGAGAAGAGCACCAAGAGGAGAAGGAAAGAAAGCAAGCAAAGGAATTACAAGGATATCAAAGGAAAGACAAGGAACCCAAAGGAAGGACAAGGAAAGCAAGAATCATGCAAGGAAGAGTTGGATTAAGAAACTTCATTCGGAATATTTGTAGGTAACAGGTTGCATGTATGCTTTCCTAGATAGTTTTGGCATGCATGGTATATGCATGTGCGTATTTCATTTGTTATCATTGCCATGGGTTTTTTTTGGTTTGACAGTGGTTGTAGCCATGCTTTTCCATATCTGGATAACCTGGTGTGATGAAATTCATCCTTGATTGAGCTTTGGATTGCCGGAAGGTTTTGGATCTAGGTGATGTGGTCTCAAGTAAATCCCAAGGGTTGGGGGTGGAGATAGTTTTCTCTAGGAAGCCCTCAATAGGTGGGGGAAGACATGAAAATTCCTCAAGGGATGGTGAAAGAATACTGAGGCATCTAAGCTCGGTTTGTTTTTGTGAGCTCATGATCGATTTAGGTGTGATCGCAATAAGGTGATGGTGGAGTGGTTTAACTTCTGGATTCCCTTGGTTTATCCCATGAGATCCCACATTCATTCTTGGAATATGGCACTAGGGTGATTAGTTGAAATAAATATTTGGTTCAACCATATTTATGGTTGAGTGGTACGTGGAAGTCCCTGACTTGGTTGGATTTTGCATATGTTATTAAGAGCTAAGTTTCTCTTGTATTTTATGATTAAATGTAATTTATATTATGTGGCTTTGATGGTTGTTCTATCATTGCTATTATTCTGGTTATATGTTGGTTATAAGCTTGGTTTTATTATAGATTCTAGTCATGGATATCATTATGTTTTGACAAAAAAATGAATGGTTATTGAATGCATGACCTAATATATGTTATTGTAGTTTTTGTGAGAGGGCATTAGTCATTCTTTGTAAACCTCAGATAAGTTTAAAATCTCTATGTTTAGATATGCATTCATGAACTGTAGATTACATGTTCTCAATGTGTTTGACAAAACGATTGTTATAGATAGAATGGGCTAGGTTAAGTCCCTGATCAAGTTTTGTGTTAAAGGCTTTGTCTTTGTGTTATTTATCATTTCAAAGAGTTTCATTAATTTCTTAGTAGAGGTCTTGATCCTAGCCCTAAAAGGTGTGGCTCGGATTTGAGGGTCACTGACACATAACTAAGTAAATTAGGTCGCAGTCACTGGGAAGCATGCTCATGGGAGCAACTGGAGGGTTACATTCACTAGATGTCCTTGTCATCGAAGTGATTGAGGCTATAGTTCACTGAAAAGCAAAGTTAACTCAAGGGTTGGGCACCTAGAGTGGTTGGTTAGCTCTTGGGGGTCCTATAAGACCTAAGGGAAGTCAGTAAAGTGTCAAGTTGTCAATTCCACTTCCTTAACCACATTTAGGAGGTTGAGTCATGTCATAGTAGCCCTTCACTCATGTTTACCCTGGAAGGACTTTGAAAGTGGGTAAATGTGGGAGGTGTTAAGTAAACTTGACTCGGGATAGAGTCAAAGGAGGTTAAACAGTGATGGTTTTGGGGCACATGGTATTGTGCACCCATGGTATTCTGCTCGTGGTATTATATGTAATGGAGCCTATAAAAGCCTGGAAGGACTTCATTGTAACGTAAGGCCTAGAGGTAAGCGGTGAAGGTTCACTTGGCCGGATTGGCCAGGGTTTTGGCCAAGGATAATGAAATTTCATTATGATCGGGTTTTTCCCCAGATTTGGGGTTTTCCCATATAAACATGTGTGTTTATGTGTTTATGGTTGCTATTGGTTATTTCTTATATATATTCATCTCAGTAATTATTTATGTTCCTGGGTAAATTTCCTTACAAGTGGTATCAGAGCCAAAGGTTGTGTATTGGCTTCAGAAAAATGCTTTTGTTGCCAAGGGTTATTTAGCTTGGTAGACATAGAAAGGATTGATGCATAGTTTGTTCACAAATCTAATCTAAATGCAGCCAAAACAAGGTTCTAAAAAGGCAAATAGATGAAGGCGAGGAAGGCGAGGAAGCTGCAATCTATAGCGGCCATGAAAGAGTTGTTGCAAGTGAAGAGACTGGAGGTAGAGGATCAGGAGGAGGAGGAGAAGTTGTTGTTTTGGGATCCTTCGGCAGCAATAGAGAGAGCTCGGAGCAGATATGTGTCTCGGTGAGGTCGTAAGCGAGAAAGGTCAAGTGGCATGGAAGAGAATGTTGATGCCATGGATATAGATCAACCAAACAAGAAGCATCGCATGTTATCACGCTCCAGATCCAGATCAAGGCCTCCTGGTGAAGTCACACCAGGCGAGGGTTTCAAGGACTCATCTCAGAATTTAAAGGCAATTAAACTTGGAAAGAAGGCAGCAAAGAAACAAAACAAGGATGCCCGCAATTGAGAGAAGATGGGTCAGAATAGCAGCGGCAATAAACAAAAATAAATTAATGAAGTCAAAATTATTGCATGTAAATGGGCATACTATTGTAAGACCTGGTAAGGCATGTGTACCCTTGGGTAATCACCGGTAAAGTCTGGGTTAGACCTAGGTGATAGGGGTGATTTCGGGTTAACAATACCCCGGGTAAAAACTTTGAGGGGGGTAAGAGCTAGAGTGAGCGGGATTGTCTCACTTGGCAGGTTTGGTTGGAGTTAGTCAAGGAACCCCAAGTCAAGTTTAAGGGGGGAACTGTTAAGTAAACTTGACTCGGGATAGAGTCAAAGGAGGTTAAACAGTGATGGTTTTGGGGCACATGGTATTGTGCACCCATGGTATTCTGCCCGTGGTATTATATGTAATGGAGCCTATAAAAGGCTGGAAGGACTTCATTGTAACGCAAGGCCTGGAGGTGAGCGGTGAAGGCTCACTTGGCCAGATTGGCCAGGGTTTTGGCTAAGGATAATGAAATTTCATTATGATCAGGTTTTTCCCCAGATTAGGGGTTTTCCCATATAAACATGTGTGTTTATGTGTTTATGGTTTCTGCTGGTTATTTCTTATATATATTCGTCTCAATAATTATTTATGTTCCTGGGTAAATTTCCTTACAGGTGGTGGCATTATAGAGTGGTATCGAAGTAGGTTGCTTTCTCTTTGGGTAGTATCTGATACCATATGGTTGTATAAGAGCATGGTTCAAGCACTTGGAATATATGGGCTAGATGCATGTGGCTATGCATGCATTGTCATGGTTATTGTTTTCATGCATGAGGTCATAGTATGCAGTTGGTATTTTCATGCATGATGTTTGCATATTGATGTAATTATGATTATACATGTATCGTGCTAATGTGGACTCATTTTGCAGGTGAGAGAAGACTCCCTTGAACGTCATTTAGGTATCATTTTGGTTGTGGTATCTATTTGGTTTATTTGACATGGTATACTTGTAGGAAGAAGAGAATCAAATATGATGAGAAAAATGGTGGACTACAATTCACATGACTCTCCTTAAATATCAGTTGGGATGCAAGGAGATGAGTATTCTCCTGATATAGAAGATATGTTGAGGAGTTTGAGGGAAGAAATCGGAAGTTTCAAGGCAAACAATGACAAATTGGTTGAGGTTTAGGAAATAATTGCAAGGGCTCAAGAAAAGAAGGTAGAGGCTAATTCAGTCATCATTCATAGTTTGTCAAACTTGTAGAGACAGGGACAATTGGGGATTAGTCAAGAATAGGAAGAGAATACTAATGGGACATATGGTAGTAGGTCTCAATCGTAATACATGTTGGATAGAAGGGATACAGTCAAAGGTGGCAGATCATTGGGTACCCCTAACAAGAGGACCGATATGTATGAGTTTCATTCTATTTCCTCATCCATGAGACATTTGTCTCACCACCATCATCATTATAGGAGGAATGATTACATGCCTAATGAGTTCAAGAAAGTTAAGTCCCTACATTTGATGGAGAGATGAAGAAGTCAGAATATGCAGAGGCATGTTTTCTTGGGATGAAGAAATTATTTAGATTGCATAACTACTTAGAGAACATGAAAGCCAAAATAACCACCTTTAGTCTTAAAGGGAAAGCAGATATCTGGTGGGAATATGTGAAGAATGTAAGAGGTATTCCAAAAGAAGACTTAAGTTGTGATGAGTTCGAGAGACTCTTCAAGAAGAAGTACCTATCTGAGAGGTATTATGATGATAGAGCTAAGGAGTTTTATGAGCTGCAAATGGGTTCTATTATAGATGATGAGTATACTAGCAGGTTCCTGGAGCTATTGAGGCATGTGCCTTACCAAAACGATGAGAAATCAAAGACTTAGAGATTCATCAGTGGGTTTCCAGTAACATGTATAGACTAGATTGAATTTAATGAGCCACAGTCATTGGAGGAAGCCATCAGGAAACTAAAGCATTGTTATGACCAATCAAAGTGTAAAGTTGAGCCTAACCATGAATTGAAGGGAATGATAAAGTTAAAGGGACATGGTCACGGAAGTGGGGAAGACCTTAGGATGCATTTGAGAAAGAGAATGTGGTTCCTTACAAGAAGTTTAATGCAGTTGAGAAGGGAAATGGGTCGCAGCCTAGAGAGCATTAGAGTAGAGGTGGTGGTAGGTGACTATTACAGTGTTGGATTTGTGGAAAAGACCATCGCAAGAAAGATTGTCCATTGTACTAGGGTGGAAATATTCATATCTGTAATGCTCGGGAGGTGCATATATTTGGGGATATTTTCATAGCACTCCTCAGATTTATGCAGTTGTGGAAAACAAGCAGGTAGATCACCATGCATCCGTTATTGAGATGGAAGGTAAGCTTTGTGATTGATTTGTTTCTATTTTGATTGACCCTAGATCGAATTATAGTTATGTTAATCCTAGCATGGTGGATAAGTGTGGTTTGAGAAAAGAAGTGCATGCAAAGTCTTGGTTGGTGCAATTGACTACAAGTACTAAGAAGAGAGTTCATCATTGGGTAACGGCTTGGGCATTTGATTTGAATGGTATCCCTACATTAGCACATATAAATGTGCTTATATTTGGATCATATAGTATGCTTCTGGTTATGGATTGGTTTTACCTCCATAGGACCAAAATAGATTGATATGACAAGGCTATTAAGTGTGTGGATGATAATGGGGAAAAGAGAATCTTGTGGGGAAATAAGAAGCCTACATCAATGAGGATGGTTACAACTATGTTGGAAAAGTATAGTCGCAGGAAGGGGTGTGTACTATTTGTAGTTAATATTTATAGTGATAAGGGTAAGGATGTTGAAGATGTGGAAGTCCTACAGAGGTACAGTATTTCCCAGAAATATGAAGATGTGTTTCTGGTAGATATTTCACAGTTTCCTCCCCACAAGGAAGTGGAATTTTCTATTGAGTTGGTACTAGGGGCAACACCAATGTGAAAGGCACCATACCAAATGAGCACTCCAGAATTGGTGGAATTGAATTTTCAGTTGAAGGAAATTCTTGACAAGGGATACACTAAGCCAAGTGTATCGCCTCGGGGTGCACTAGTGTTGCTTGTGAAGAAGAAGGATGGTACTCTTAGATTATATATTAATTATATGCAACTAAACAAGGTGACCATAAATAATAGGTATCTGTTGTCGAGGATTAATGACTTGTTTGAATAGTTGAAGGGAGAAATGTTGTTCTCAAAGATTGATTTGAGATCAGGATACCATCAGGTACGCATCAAAGAAGAGGACATCTACAAGACTTCTTTCTGGACTAGGTATGAGCATTATGAGTTTTTTTTTCCTTTAGGTTTGACTAATGCTCCAACTACTTTCATGTGCTTGATGAATGGTGTGTTGTGCCCTTATCTAGATTAATTTTTTATTGTATTCATTGATGATATATTGATATATTCTAAGAATGAGGAAGAGAAATCAGAACACTTAGCAGCAGTATTGAGATTGCTAAGAGAGCATCAGTTGTATGCCAAACTTAGCAAGTGCAATTTCTTTCAAGTAAAGGTACATTACTTGGGTCATTTTGTTTCCAAGGAAGGCATAACAATGGATCTGAAAAGGATAAGAGATATCATGTAGTGTGCAACTCCTAAGAATGTGGATGAGGTCAGATCATTCATGGGGCTAGTAGGTTACTATAGGTATTTCATCAAGAAATTCCCACAGATTTCATAACCTATTACATCACTATGGAGGAAAGGAAAGATGAATGTGTAGCAATTTTTGAGCAGTTGAAGTTGTTTCTTACAAATGCTCTAGTTCTAAATATTGCAGATTCGAATAAAGAGTTTGTAGTGTACATAGATTCTTGCAAGAGAGTACTCGGTGGAGTCCTAATTCAGGAGGGACAACTGGTGTGATATGAATCAATAAAATTGAATGATCATGAGTAGAATTATGTGACACATGATCTTGAGTTGGCAGTTATTATTCATGCCTTCAAGATGTGGAGGCACTATCTTCTTGGTATGAGGTTTGTATTGATGAGTGACCATAGTGGACTGAGATGTCTATTTGACCAACCTAATCTGAATGCTATGAAAGCTAGATGGTTGGATACACTTAGTGAGTTTTAATTTGAGATTAGATACATTAAAGGAGATAAGAACATGGTTGTAGATGCTTTAAGTATGAGAGTGAAGGTAAACCATGTTGCAGTTGTGATCTCTTATGGGATATATTTATAAGATCGAATCTTACAGGAAATACAACAGGATCACAAGTATCAACAAATTAAGCACAAGTTACAACAGAGTACAAGTGAACATGATGTGGACTATCATCTCATGACAAATGGATTGGTGAGATTTAGGGACAAGATCTATGTGTTGGATGACAATGAGATCAAGAAGCTTATCTTGAGGGAATTTCATGTCAAGCCATATTCAGGTCACCCAGGATATCAAAAGACTTTGACAACTATGAAGAATTTCTACACTAGCCAAATTTGAAGAAGGAAGTGGTGGACTTTGTTGCTAGATGCTGGGATTGTCAGCAAGTGAAAGTTGAGTGTAAGAAGCCAATTAGTTTGTTACAACCTATTCTGATTCAAGAGTGGAAATGGGAGGTCATTTACATGGATTTCATTATAGGTTTTTTGAGGACATCAAATAAGCATTATTCCATCATGGTTGTGGTTGATAGGTTGAGCAAGGTAGCTCACTTCATTCCAGTGAAGACTACTTATTCAACTAGTGAGGTAGCAAAAGTCATTATTAAGGAAATAGTGAGGTTGTACAGTGTTCCAAAGAAGAATGTGTCAGATAGAGATGCTAAGTTCACTTCCAGGTTTTTACACAGGTTTGGGTAAAACGTTGGCCTTCAGTACAACTTATCATCCACAGACAGATGAATATATAGAGAGAGTCAATAGGATACTGGAGGATATGTTGAGGATGTATGTTATGCATCCATAATGAAGGTGGGAGGAGTATCTTCAACTGGTGGAGTTTTCTTACAACAATGGTTATCAAGAGTCACCGAGTATGAATCTATTTGAGGCACTCTATGGGTAGATTTGTAATACTCCCATCAACTGGAGTGATCCAGTGAACAAGGTGTTTATAGGGCTGGACATGTTAGAAGAGATGGAAAATGGAATGCAAGTTATAAAAAAGAATATAAAGGAAACACAAAACAAACATAAGAGTTAGGCAAACTAGAACAGGGCATTTAAGGAGTTTCAGGTTGGGGAGCATGTGTAATTGCACATCAATCAGAAGAAGAGCTCCTTGAGAACCGATCATGTGTCAAGTTGACACATTGGTATTGCAAGCCTTTTGAGATCCTTGAGAGGATTGGATCAGTGGCCTACATAATTGCACTACTTCTGATAGTGAAAGTCCATGACTTTTTCCATGTTTCATTACTTAAAAGATATGTGAAATATGTTGATCATAGGTTGGTCCCTTTTTTTTCTTTTTCTTTTTACTTTTATTATTTATAACTTCTATTTTTAATTATTTTTTGTTTTATGTTTATTATGTTGTTATTTATTAATAAATAATTTTTCCTTATTCAAAATTAATCGTTATATTCTACCCATTAGAAGTAATTATCTCTACATCGCCCTACTTATTTAATTTGATGCCATGATTTGATTTTCTCTCTTGTCCTGATGATGAACCACACTAGATTGTTCAAAACACATCGAAAAATTATTTCTAATGTGATTATCACCAAAAAAATTCTCAACACAGATGTTGATCCTGTTATTGTTTGGTATGTATTACAAGTGGAGCCAAATGGAAAATTCCAAGAAAAACCTCTTTGCATATTGCAGCGGAAACAACTCATGCTCCAGAACAAAGCAATTGAGCAAGTTAAAGTGAAGTGGAAGCACTTTGGACCTTAAGAAGTTAGATGGGAGATGGTTGATCAGATGCGGGCTATGTATCCTTCATTATTTACCAGTGGAAGAAAATGAGGTTTTGGTATATGTACATATTTATGTATGGATGATATTGTAAATATAGAAATGAGTTATGTTATAAATCTCTAATAAGTGGTATGGTTGTCATGTTTGTCAAGATGGTTTTTCTTTTGAGGAGGTTGTTCATTGTAAATACTGCAACGAGCTAAGTTATAAATCTCCATGGGTAGTATGTTTTTGTTTTTGGCAGTCTTGTTGGTTATAGGTGTCATTGGACACTGATGATAGTGCTCCCCTAGGGGGGGGATTTGTAACATCCCCAAGTTAAAAGTTCATGTAATAAAGTTAATAAAGGCAAAATAAGACCAAGGTCATGGGACACATATTCCAAGTTGAATGTTAGGAAAAGCATCCCAGTGGGCATCACTTGTTGTTTATTATGGCTAAGGGGAAGTTTGCAAAGACATTGACAAAGACTTTGAAAAGACAAAAAGACATTATTGGCATTTATTTTATGAAAATAATGGAAAATAAGAGAAAAGGGAGACGAAGGTCACAGGTTGCATGTGAGGAAGAAATTCATGGAAAATTAAGGGAAAATTAAGAAAATATAGGCATCAATAATAAAAAGACACCAGAGCATTAGTTTGGGGCATTTATTCATTTGAGTTTTGGAATCAATTTCAAAGAGGAAACAAGCACCAAGAGGAGAAGGAAAGAAAGCAATCAAAGGAAAGAAAAGGAAAGCAATGGAAAGACAAGGAAAACAAAGGAAGGATAAGGAAATCAAGGATCAAGCAAGGAAGATTTGGATCAAGTAGCTTCAACGAGAATATTTGTAGTGAACCGGTTGGATGTATTATTTCCTAGATGGCTACGGAAGGCATGGTATATGCATGCATGTATTTGCCTCATTTGTTGTCATTGACATGTGATTTTCCTCATTTGACAGTGCTTTTAGTCTTGCCTTTCCATTTTCAGATAGCCATGGTGTGATGGGATTCATTCTTAGTTGAGCTTTGAATTGTTGGAAGGTTTTGGATTCAAGTGAGGTGGTATCAAGAAAATCCCAAGGGTTGGGGGTGGAGATGGTTTTATCCTAGAAGTCCTTGATAGGTGGGTGGAGAAAAGAAATTCCTCAAGGGATGGTGAAGGAATACTGAGGCATCTAAGCTCGGTTTGGTTTTGTGATCTCGGGGTTGGTTTAGGTGAGATCACGATAAGGTGAGGATGGAGGTGGTTTAACCTTTGGGTTCCCTTGGTTTTTATGAATTGGTTTATCCCATGAGATCCCACATTAGTTCTTAAAATATGGCACGAGGGTGATTCAGTGAAAGAAATATTTGGCTCAACCTAAGCTGTGGCCGGGTGGTACATGGAAGTCCCTGACTTGGTTGGATTTTACATATGTTAATAAGAGATAAGTTCCTCTTGTATTTTATGAGTAAATGTACTTTTTATTATGTGGCTTTGATAGTTGTTCTATCATCGTTATTAGTTTGGTTATATGCTGGTTATAAGCATGGTTTTATGACAAATTCTAATCACGACTCTCATCATGTGTTCATTGAAAAATGAATGGTTATTGAATGCATAACCCAATAGATGTTATTGCAGCTGTTATGAGAGGGAATTAGTCCTTCTTGGTAAACCTCACATAAGTTTTAGATATTTATGTTCATATATGCATTCAGGACGTATAGATTACATGTTATCAATGTGTTTTACGTAATTATTTTCATGGTTAGAATGGGCTAGGTTAAGTACATGATCAAGTTTTGTGTTAAAGCCTTTGTCCTTGTTTTATTTATTATTTCTTGGAGTTTCATTAATTTCTAGGCAAAGGTTTGGATCTTAGCCCTGAAAAAGTGGCTCAGATCTTAGGGTTGCTCGCACAAAACTGAGTAAATTATGTTGCAGTCGCTGGGAAGTAGGTTTATGGGAGTGACTGCAGGATCACACATGATTTTTGTCCTTATCATGGGAGTGACTGAGGCTCTAGTTCACTCAAAAGGAAAGCTAACTCAAGGGTTGGGTACTCAGAGTGGTTGGTTAACTCCTAGGGGTCCAGTAGCAGCTAAGGGAAGTTAGTAAAGTTTCAAGTTATTAATTCCACTTCCTTAACTACATTTAGAAGTTTGATTCATTTTATAGTAGCCCTCTACTCATGTTTACCCTGACAAGCTAGTGAAAGTGGGTAAATGTAGGAGGTGGCATTACACACAAACTTGCAAGAATTGAAAAAGAACATTGGAATAGAGAATGAATTTGGTTCATGAATATTGATTTGAGCATCAATACATAAAAAAACTAAGTTAAGCTTAGTTATGCATGCAAGAACTAAGGTTAATCAAAGCTAGCTAAAACCAAGAGTGTTTTATGTTATGTTAATGTGCACATGCACCACTTGCAAGCATTAGAGTTAAATAACTAAAGCCAAATGCACATCACATGTAAGCACTAGATTTAACTAACACTAACTAAGTGTGCATCACATAAAAGAACTAGAATTATATGAAGCTAATTAAGGCTAACTAAGTGTATTTACACTAAAAATATAATTGAAATAAACAACGGAAGCTCCGTTGAAAATGCCTCTAACTCCAAATGGGGAAAATCCACCTCGGTCTGAAACATTTGCAAGATTCATGAGATTTTTGGCATCCTTGTTAGTGAACCCAACAAATATGATAAATGTGAAAAAGAGGAGGTGAAAGGAAATCACAACTATGTTCAGTATTGAGCTCGCTTTTGTTTTTTAGGGTATGACATTTCTATTTTGAATTTTTTTCTTTTGTTATTTGCTTTCAATGTTAATATTATTTTGATCTATTTATTTGAAAAAGAAAAAACCTACTTTCCCTTTTGATTGCTTTGTTTTAATTTTAGTCTCATTTAATTATTATTATTATTAATGTTTAAACAAGCCATTATAAGAATATTATTTGATTCTAATAATCATTATCAAAATATTACATTTCATAAACTATCAGTTATAAAAAAATAAAATAAAAAATTTACCTTTTTTATTGTTTTATTTTAATTTGATTTTTCTTTAATTATTATTTTTGTTATAGGATTTTCACTCATTAATCAATTTTTGACTCCTTTTATTTATATATATATATATATATTAATTTTGTTGGTTGATTTGGATTTTATTTTTTTATAAATTAGTGGTTTTGTTTTCTAGGTGACTTTTTATTTAATCTTGTAAGATGATCTACATTTTCATCTGGACCTTATGAAGAACCAAACTAAGTAACTGATTCTAAACTGGTGACAAATCTCTTTAATATAGATATTTAAATCACAGCTATGGGTGTTAAAAGTCTCCGGCGACGAACTGGAAGAAATGACGAATTATTATGATATTCCTGTGGAATTGTTGTGCTCCTCGTATCTTATCTACACAGCCAAAACTTGTGGGCAGCCTTCCCTTGCCTGTCTCTATCTATATCTGTTTTAATTTAATGTTATGGCAGATTGAGAGTCATATTTTTGGATATCTGGTCCCCTCTGCTTGGCTACTTTGCTCGTTGATGTCTCTACTTGACAACTCTATCCTTCCACTATGAACAATAATGGTTTTGTAGATTTTTTTCGTTGTTGTTATATGTATCATGTCAATAATTATTGCAAAGTCTTGCTCAAACAGTAGCTGCAAGCTCGGAATTTATGGTTCGACTCTGTCCGTTGATGAGAAAGACGTAGAACGAAGTTGAGGCTGAGCTTTTGAGGACACCGTCACACACAAACAACGCAATGCAGGTTGTTAAGTATTTAGTGTGTGAGAGTTTAAATACTTCTAAAATATTTTGCAGATTTCCTTTATCAGCCCTTTAGATTTAATGGAAAATCAAAGTCAAGACTAGGGCTACGTTACCAGAGATTAAAGAAAAATGCATTCTTTATTAGGTTTAATTCTTTGTTATGGATAATGTAAAAAAGATCGTCTAAACTCTTTGGTTACTGATCTGCAACAAAAAGGGCATTATGCCATAAGGCTTTATAAATTTTGGACATCAAACAAGATGCCCAAAATTTAAATAAAATCTAATTAGACAAGCATTTAAGATTTAAATAAAAGAAATTTATATTTAAGATTTAAAATAATTTTATGGTACAAATTAAAATTTAAGTACAAATATTTATGATAAATGATTTTAATTTTTTTCTTTTAACATAAAAAGATAAAATAAAAAAAATTGATGATGATGAGGATGATGCCAAACTTGACCTAAAGGAACGAATTATTTAGTTTGATTTAAGATTCTATTCTTATGCTCAAAAAGCTTGGAGAGAAGTTTCCCAAGCTCACTGTAATTTTGGCAACGTAAAATGCTAGGAAGGTCAGTATTGCAACGAAGATTTTGAAACTCAGATCTAACATGGTTGTACGCGGGGCACTCTAAGAGGAAGTGATTTTCATCGTCAATGTTCGTACTTTCATAGAGATGGCAGAACCTTTCCATCCATGGTGTTTTAGGAACTGCCCAACGACCCATTTCAATATGGAGCTCAAGAGAGTTCGTTCTAATCTTGGTTATATTAATTTTCTTCTTTAAGCTAGATAAAACACAGAGATGCTTCTGATCTTCTAGGGTAGTGTTGCTGACCTCCTTATAATGTCTTAATTTTCTTTTCGCTGCTAAATCTTTCTCACGCCACATTTTTTCTTTGAACTTAGAAGTAACAATATTTTTAATGTTATTAATGTTTTGCAATGCAACATTCTCGTCGATCTCCCAATGGTTTAACCAAGCCTTAGTTTCTTTATACCAACCTCATTTGAGCCTTAGGTGGTGTTGGCTAGAATTTAAAGCTAGTTTAGGAACTCTATGGTCTCCTATGTTATTGAGTTTGTGCTTGTACAACAAAAGCCTAGTCATATCTAGGCTCTCGATAGGGCAAAGACCCACTTCTATAAGAAGAATAGGATAGGGTGTGTTTCTTTTAATTTTGAGGTTATACGTTTTAAAATGCTTCTGGACTTGCTCAATTTTTCTCCAAGATTCTCTAGAGATGCTACAACCCCAAACCTCAAATCTATATATGATAACGAGAGTGATTAAAGTTTCAAAGAGGAACTTATTTCTATCTCACATTACGAGGTTTGTTGTTTTACAATTATTTTCAAGACCAAAATAAGCTTTCCACCCCCCATTAATCATTTTCTCAATGCTATAGTTCCAGTTGAGCTTGTGATGAATATAAATTCCTAGGTACTTGTACGAAGACACTTCCTCCGAGTTATTATTGTCATACATAAGATTAGTGTAAGTGTCCTTCTTGGATTTGATAATCATAACTTTTGTTTCGTCACTGTTAATAATCATACCCACAGTAGAGCAGAAATCCTTAAGAAGTATAAGTTGCTTATCAAGATCAGATTGGCACCTTGCGAGAAGAACAATATCGTCAGCATAGAGAAGAAGGATGATGACTATCCCAGCTAAGATCGTGCCAGCACATCTTGCTTCCTCTAAACAACCTTTTAGCTTGTCGATATAAATGCCAAATAGGGTAGGGGAGAGGGGACAACCTTGTTTAACTCTGATATTACACTTAATATCCTTCAACCACCCCTCGTTGCTCTTTAACTTGGCAATTACATTCTCGTATAACCTTATAGTGGTAGCTCTCAACTCAAAAGGAACCTTTAGCTCTTCTAATATGTTCCAAAGGTTGTTTCTAGGAACCATATAGAAATCATTTCTAAAGTCCACAAAGAAACAAAAGAGATTGGATTTATCATTGTGGCATTCTTCCACAATGATCCTAAGCGTAACGAGGTCGTATTTTGTTGAGTGCTACTTTCTAAAACCCACTTGGTCTTTAGCCCACTTACCTTCACTTTCAAACCATATGCTCAACTTGCTTTCCAAAATAATACCATATAAGTTGGCTAGAAGAGGGCTAACCATAATTGTCTGATAATTACAGGGGTTATTTGTATCCCCACATTTAAAAATAGGGATAATGAGGCTTTGAGTCCATGGTTTAGGGAACCCTTGCTTGACCGCTTGATTGAAAAGCTTGTGAATGTGGGGGATGACGACAGGACCTCCAATTTTTAAGATTTCCGCTTGGTAACCTTCAATGTCCTTAGCTCTCCTATTAGCCAAGCGTTTAACCCCAAAATCAATGTCTTCTAATGAGAAAATTTCTTTCGTTGTGAGCAGAGTTTCAAAGTTATCCATGACATTTGGAGATTCATAAAGCTTTTTAAGATAGGAATTCCAATCGTGTAAAGCAATTTTATTATTTTCTTTAGATTTCCTAGTTAGAATCTGCCTCTAGAATTTCTTAGGAGCTACCTTAAAGAGTTGTAAGAGATTCTCTTATCTTTTACGAATGTACTACAATTTTTTCCTTTTAGTTAAGGCTTTGTATATTTTTATCTTGCCAATTTTAAGAGATTCATCAACAACTTCCTTAATTACTCTCCTCGCACTTTTACAATCTTTGTGATACCATGGGTTGGTTTTGCTATTTCTTTTATTAGTTTAAACTTCAATTCAGAACTTGTTAATAGAATGTGAGAGAGTTGTAGTTAAATTATGATAGAGATCCTCTATGTTGTCTATACTAGATAAAAGAAGCAAATTAGTTTTTAATTGATTTAGAAAGAGATTTTTTTTATTTCTATCAAATATTAACTTCTTTTGGCTATGAGGATTATCTTCTATGAGATCTCTATGCATGAGAAAATTGAGAGTTATAAGTAAAGGCCTATGATCAGAGTCAGGATTCTGGTTGTTTAAAATGTCAAAATTTGTTATTTCATTGTATATAGGGAAATCGGAGATACCATAGTCTACCACACTGCTACCAAGCCCAACACATGGATGCAGGTCATCTTGCTAGAATTGGTCCACTTTTTTAGACCATTGCAAATTATGAGATCATGAGCACTATAGAGCTTGACTAGCTCCAACCCAAAAAAATTCTCCCTAAGGTCTTCAAAGCTCCTTTTGTATTGGCTAGCCAGAGGAAGGTCTTCATCTAAGCAAAGAGGATTGGGTTTGGAATGATTGCTTAGAGGAATAGATTCGTTGCTTGAAGTTCGAGCATTAAAGTCACCCATTAAAAGGATATTTCCTTCATTCTTTAGGCTATAAATATCATTTTGTAAACCATTGTAAGGACTATTTTCATCTAGATTCTTTTTCTTATAGAAGTTAGAATTGATGGGGGGGAATAACAGGTTGTTGTATAGGTCATTTTATCATAAATGTCAGTAATTTCTATCCAACTATATTGGTTGTAAGGGTCGATTTTGTAAATCCTGGTATAGGGAGAGATGTTCTTCTTAATGTAACAAGCTATATCCCCAACGCCTCTATGAGAGGATCGCTTATTCCAGGTAGACCATAATGTAAAGCCATCTATGTTAAGGACCGTAGATTCTTCGTGCTCCCAAGTTTCAATAAGCAAAATAATATCAACATCATTCGAGATCCAACTTAGCTTGGGGCCTTTGTTCCAAGGAAATCCCTAACAATTCCAAGAAAGAATCTAGAGCATATTGAATTGTTATTTATTATTATATTTTTGGTTTCTATCTCGAATAACGACTTTTCTATTTCTAATTATTGCCCATTTTCCTTCCTTCCTAGCTTCCTTTACCTCTTGAACCTTCTTTCTCAATTCTACTTGATCTTCTAGAATGCGATCTTCATTTATAAATATTCTCATTCCTTTTAAACATGAGGTTTTACTATGTATTTCATATTATGGTCAGTAGAGCTCACCTTTATTCTGATCAACCTTGTTTTATTCTCAGTTAGTTTCCCTAACCTTGTTGCTTGTATGAGACACGTTGTTTCAATTTGTAATATGTTATGTAATTCTGTCTGGGTTATAGCTAAAGTATCCTCGTTTACCTCATCTTTCAAACGAATATTATAAGGTTCAAGGCCCTTTTGTTACACTCATGGTCTAATTCTATCAATTTTTTCATTTCATCTTTAATTCGTTTGATATTTGATTTACTTGTCACACTATTTAGGGTGAGGCGGCTATTAGCCTTTTTTCTAGCTCTTTAATCATGTCCTTCATTTTTAGACTCTCTAAAGTATCAGCATCTACTTGTTGGGATGTTTGGTTCATATCTTGGTTTTGTTTTTCTATAACCAGCAACCTAGTCTCCACTGCCTCCATCTTATTCTCCAATAGTTCTATTTGTTTTTGGATCTTGTCTTCAAGAGATGTGAATTTATTTCCCAGCATGGTTGCTAACTTTGTTTGTAGCTTGACTTCTCTTTCTTCTCTACGTTTCTCTAAAAACTCTACATACTCATAGAGCCTCTGTAGAGTAACTGTGCTAGGTCTGCCTTGGGTAATATTTGGTAATTGTGGTGAATTATTCATACTTGAAAATATATGAGTAGATATGTATTAGAAAAATATAAGGAATGTGTGCCCCTGATAGTTGGGCCGGACCGCAAACACACATGCCTCATATTGTTTTTCTATTAATGCAAAAAGATTGTGAATTATTACCATAGAGAGATCGTAAATTATTACTGCAGAGAGATCGTAAATATATCATCCTAAATTATAAATTATTACCACAGAAAGAGATGGTAAATAATATAAGAATTAAAATTTAATTGGGCATAATTACATTGTATTATAATTACAATTAATAAAATACATTAATTTACTAATCAATAAAAAACCTTAGTTTACTAATAAGTAAAACTTAAATTTATATTGACTAGATTCTTAACCTTAACACTAATTTGAATTCAATATTTTTAATTTAAATTGAGCAAGAACTAGCTATTATTGAACACTTATTCAACAATTGAATTTGTTATCTAAATTTTAAATTTATTAATAAGTTAAATATAAAATTTAATTTTTAATTTATTTACCATTTAATTTGTGATTATTTTAACTGGTTTTTTGATTGGATATATGGATTCACCACCTTCCTTAAAACCATTACTTTTAATACACTTTGAGTTGCAAGGGTTTACCTATCAAACTTGTGATTTCAATTAAAGTTCTATAAATTTAGAAAATTTTAAAAGAGAACACCAAAAAAAAAATAAAATATTTTACTTAACAATTCATATTACTTATTTATAAATAAATTATAAATATTTTAAAACCAATTATAATAAACTACTTAAACTGGTATTACTAAAACTATTACTAAAATTTTATCTAAGACGTCAATTTCCTAACCTAGTGGGGGTCCGCAGAAATTAAATGTAATAGTTTGGTCAGCAGAGTAGGGATGCATTGCATTTAATGGTCAATTTCAAGTGAGGTACCAGGTATTTCCAAAAATGATGGAATATGAAGCTGGTGGGTCCACAAAGTATGGACGCATTACATTTAATTGTCAAATTCCAACCCACAAGGTACTTTAAAAAATATTTGGTCAAGAACATATTTGGACCAGAGAGTATCTCTAATTATCAATTTCAACCTACGAAGTCCATTCAAAAATGCTTTTTCATAAAGTTTCATTTAATTGCCCGCTAAGAAGTTACTTTGAAAATGATTGATTATGAATTTTATCTATCAATCTAATAGATGGATAGAATAGACACTGAGAGAATATAAAATAAAAGATAATTCTTGAAATTAAAAAATATAATTTATAATATTTGGTAGTATAAAATAAATTAATTAAACATTAGATAAATATGAATAGTAAAATATATAATAAATTGAAATATTATAAAAATTAATATAATTATAATTGTTCATTTAAATTATTGATATTATAATATAGAAATAATTAATATACAAAAGAAAATAAGGCATTAGTTTAAAAAAAAAGAATATCTTTAACTAAAAAGATTGCGTCAATTATTTTGAATAAAATTTTAATTTATAATAGGTTGTTCCAATACTAATGCGGCCAATGATGTTTTCTCACCTAAAAAACAAGCTCAATTTTAGTATGGAACTATTAATTAATGAAATTTCTTTATATTAATCAATTTAATTAAAAGGTCATAACTGCTTTATAGATCAATCTCAATATTTGAAATGTGTATACTACTTTAATTATTCTAGAATATTTGGTGGAGATTAAATCTCTACCATCCACTTGATACGAATAGGCATGTCTATCTTGAAATAGAGATTCTAAAATTTTCATTTAATTATCAATAATTATTAGGTGGATAGTAGGAATTATTAGGAGAATGGTAGGGATTTAATCTCCATAGAATATTCTAGACTATTCTTAATAGTATACAAAAATAAAAAAATTGAGATTTATTTGCAAAGTAGTTATGCATTTTTTGCCTTTGAATTAAATTCATTAATTGAAAAAAAAGTCATATGAACAAGTGTCATGAGAAACAAGTTATAGTTTTTTTGGGTATCTGGTATTGATGAGTCATGATATTGACCCATGGTATTGTAACAAAACCTATTTATATATTATGAATTTTCATGATAAAGTGATAATAAATCTCCATGCTTAAGAATCATATTACATGGTTTCTAAAAATGTACATATATTTAACTTACATATTAATTTTTCTTATCAAAAATAATATAATAATAATAATTTTAAATAAATTATAATTTAGTTAATTTTATGTTTTTTTTAAATTTTAATGATTTGAATTGTATGACCAATTTGAGTTTCTTTAATTTATTAACTACCCTAAATTAAAATTTTTGGAAAATCATTCTAAAATAAATTTAACTTTAATTACCTATTAACCATTCCCTATAAAATTAATGTGCAACCATTGGGGAATTTTTAAATAAAAAATTAGGATTATAAATATATAATCAAATTATATAATTAATTATTATTTAGATTTAAACATTATATTCAATTTTAAAAAGTCACATTTATTTCCTAACATCGTATTAAATTTAATAGAAAGTGAAAGTAAAGCGGAAATATGTAAAACATGTTCTAATGAGATAACATTGTGATCGTACAATATGTAATGAAAAATGTTAAAATAAGAAGTTGTTTATGTGTGAGATTTTCTGAGAGTTGTTTATATGTGAGAGTTTTTGAGTTTTTGAAAAATGGTTGGAATCTTGTGTTGGAAATAATATTGAGAGGGGGGTGAATCAGTATTATCACATCAATAAAACTTTTTCATTTCTATATTCAGATTCATATATGCTACTTCCACAACTTCTTATGATTCAGTTAGTAGATCCTTAATGAGTGCATTAGAACATTATCAACCATATTAACAGTAAACGGGTGCAGTAAAATAGAACAAATCATCACACATAAGCCACACACATGAACACCATGATATAAGGTGGAAACCCAATGTGGGAGAAAACCACCTGTTGCAAGTCATCTCAATCTTCTTCTTAATATTAAAATCCTTTTACAATACTTCTGTACTGGTGCAGTCTTATACCAGTACGCAGGCTTCTACCTGCAGAGAGCTACAACCCCCATAATTCTTGTACTAGCCGATCCATTTACTAATACGTAGGCTGCTACCTACTACAATGCTCCAAAGATTCAACTACTACTGGAAGGGAGTTACCACCCCCTTAGCTCTTGTACTAGCTAAGATACTAGTACGTAGGCGCCAACCTACAATATTCTCTCCTTCGGGTACCACATTTCATTAATTTTCATAGTGGATACACCTGAAGCACAACACATAATCTTAAAGGCCATGTTTCATCCAATTTTCATACTGCACCCATTAACATCATTGAAGCACATAATCAATCAATCTTCTGAATCACCCAAACCCCAATACATATACAAGGATAATATGTGAGTTATCAACCAAATCTAGTACATCAGATCACATAAAGATAAGTCATTAAGAACTTGATCCATTCAACCATCAAGACTGAAGCTAAACATAATCATGCTATTATCAGAACTCAATACCAGTAACTAGACATCAATTATGCACCCAGAACCCTGCAAAATAGTCAAAGGTAGTTAAAACAAATTTCAAGTAGGGTCCGCAACTTCACCACTAGACATCTACGAACATCCGCGCCTGTGCTGCTTTCTGATATGCAGGTATGTACACCTGCACAGTCTTCTTATCTGCAGGTGTCCGCACCTGCATCGTGTTGCACCTGCGGTCCTGCAGCTACATCCGCACCTGCGCGCTCTTCTGCTCTGCGGCTATCCGCCCCTGCACCGTGTCGCTCCTACGGTCCTGCGGCTAGATACACACCTACACACTCTTCTACTCTGCGGGTATCCGCACCTGCACCGTGTCGCACCTGCGGTCCTGCAGCTACATTCGCACCTGCGCACTCTTCTGCTTTGCGGGTATTCGCACCTGCACTATGTCGCTCCTGCGGTCCTGCGGCTAGTTACGCACCTACACACTCTTCTGCTCTGCAGGTATCCGCACCTGCACCGTGTCGCACCTGCGGTCCTGCAGCTACATCTGCACCTGCACACTCTTCTGCTCTGCGGGTATCAGCACCTGCACCGTGTCGCTCCTGCGGTTAGATACGCACCTACACACTCTTCTGCTCTGCAGGTATCTGCACCTACACTGCGTCGCACCTGCGGTCCTTCGGGTATAGATAGTTTTTCAGTCTTCAAGCATACCCCAAAATATTAAATCTACAGATCTGATCATGCGCCATGAAGATCTCGACCCATCAGTTGATTTTTCTATAATACTCAGGATTCTCCTTGATTCAGATCTAGCTATCACTCATCAACCGATCACAAGTATTTCAGATCTAGATCACCGTAAGATATTCAACCCATTACATACCCTTCCAAATGATCTCCTTCCCCTTTTTGTAGTATAGGCCTTTCTTAAACCATGGACCAAAACCATTGAGAAACAATACCAAGGATCCAATACTTGGGTTCAACACTTTTGGATGCAATACCACGGACCAAAACCATAGGATCAAACATGTCGGACTAGATACCATGGATCACCATAGGATTTCCCACGTCCGTGCGCTTTTCTCTACATGGAAGTGTGTGTACTGGGGTCCGCACCTTCTGTTCAGATAACTTGCGAACATGATCGCACTTTTTGAACGGCGTACCTGCGGGTCTGAACCTTTTGAACGGTGTACCAGTGAACCCCTTATTTTCTTCCATTCTGAGAGGCTGATCATCAATCTTTGCTACTGGCCTGTTGCACTATGATCTATCACTTGTATGAGTTGCCATCAAGGACAACACTTGTCTCATAATGCCAACATCTCGTGAAAAAACTTATGTTGAAATATTGATTTGTGTTGGAATCTCGTGAAAACATTTATGTTGAAATATTAATTTGTGTAGTTTAAACTGATTTTTTAATTGCATCTATAGATTCAACACCCTCAGAAACCCCTGTAACACTTTGATGGTGAAGAGTTAACTAGTCAAACTTGTGATTTTAATGAATCTCTGTTGGATTCTAGACAAATTAGATAATTAGATCTGAAAATAAATGGGAAAACTTTTCAGAAAGACTATTTAGGGTGACACGACTATTAACTTTTTTTTCTAGCCCTTTAATCATGTCCTTCATTTTAAGATTCTCTAAAGTATTAGCATTTATTTGCTGGGATGTTTGGTTCATATCTTGGTTTTG
This sequence comes from Pinus taeda, assembly GCA_000404065.3. NCBI lineage: Eukaryota > Viridiplantae > Streptophyta > Pinopsida > Pinales > Pinaceae > Pinus > Pinus taeda. Next base: position 1,432 of record APFE030452007.1, on the reverse strand, counting down.
TTTTTCGATAACCTGCAACCTAGTCTCCATTGCCTCCATCTTATTTTGCAATAGTTCTATTTTTCTATTTTTTTTGGATCTTGTCTTCAAGAGATGTGAATTTATTTTCCAGTATGGTTGCTAACTCTGTTTGTAGCTTGACTTCTCTTTCTTCTCTACGTTTCTCTAAAGACTCTATATACTAATAGAGGTTCTGTAGAGTCACTGTGCTAGGTCTACTTTTCGTAATCTTTGGTAATTGTGGTGAATTATTCATACTTAAATATATGAGTAGATATGTATTAGAAAAATATAAGGAATGAGTCGAACCACAAATGTATGTGCCCCAAATTTTTTTTCTATTACCGCCCCAGATTATTGTATTCCTATTACCGTAGGGAGATCGTGAATTATTACCATAGAGAGATGGTAAATAATATAAGAATTAAAATTTAATTGGACATAATTACATTGTGATGATGATGATGATGATGGTTAACGTCCACTGAGACAAAATAATGATCTATTGGACCTAAAAAGACAAATTATTTATTTTGATTTAAAATTTTATTCCTATGCTCAAAAAGCTTGGAGAGAACCCTCCGGAGTTCACTATAATTTTACCATTGTAAAAGGCTAGGAAGGTCAGTATTGTAACAAAGGTTGTGAAATTGAGATCTAATGTGGTTGTATGCAGGGCACTCTAAGAGGAAGTGGTTTTCATCCTCGATGCTCCTATTCTCACAAATATGGAAGATCCTTTCTATCCATGGCGTTTTAGGAACTGTCCAACGGCCAGTTTCACTATGGAGCTCATGAGAATTCGTTCTAATCTTTGCTATATTATTTTTCTTCTTTGAGCTAGTTAAAATAGAGAGATACTTTTGATCTTCAAGGGTGGGGTTGATGACCCTCTTATAATAACTTAATTTTCTTTTAGACGCTAAATCTTTCTCACACCACAATTTTTCTTTGAACTTAGAAGTAACAATATCTTTAATGTTATTTATGTTTTGCAAAGCATCATTCTCATTGATCTCCCAATAGTTTAACCAGGCCCTTGTGTCCTTATGCCATCATCGGTTAAGCCTTAGGTGATTTTGGCTGGAATTTAAAGCTAGCTTAGGAAGTCTATGATTGTTTATGTTATTGAGCTTGTGCTTGTACATCAGAAACCTGAGCATAGCTAGGCTCTCAATAGAAGAAAGACCTGCTTCTATAAGGAGAATAGGATATGGTGTATTACTTTTAATTTTTAGGTTATAAGTTATAAAAAGCTTCTGGATTTGCTCATCTTCCTCCATGATTCTCTGGAGATGCGCCCCAAACTTCACAGCCATATAAGATAACAGGAGTGACTAAAGTTTCAAAGAGGAACTTCTTTTTATCCCACATTAGGAGATTTGCTGTTTTACAGTTATTTTCAAGACCAAAATAAGCTTTCCATCCCATT
>APFE030451987.1:3303-21313 GCA_000404065.3 Pinus taeda | reverse complement strand
TTTTAGCCATTTTGAGGAGCATGAGTATAGGTGAATGTGGGTTATAGCACAGTAGGGAGACTGACATGATGGCAGTGACATTTTACTGTGTAACAGATGCCCCCTAAAGCATGAAGCCCGAGAGAGTGGGAGGGGTGAAATGCTTTACAAGACTGCTGGACTGGAACACCACTGGAGAGAACCAGCAGGCGGATACAACTGATATTTCAATTACATGTAGTCGAGGCATGGGCGCAGCCATCCAACAGACATATGAAAACAAGGTCTATGGTGTGGACGCAGCCACCCAGCTGAGAAGACCATAATTACAACTAGGAACCTGCGGTGTAGCATTGTTCGATTGTTGCTAGACCCCTGTTGGGCTAGTAGGGATCGCCTCTATCCGTAGAGGGGATTTACCTATCCAACAATGGTCCTCAAGAAAGATGGGGAGTGGCGGATGTGCCCCGACTTCCGGGCCCTCAACAAGTTAACAGTCAAAGATAAATTCCCCATTCCGGTGGTTGACGATTTGCTGGACGAACTCAATGGGGCTCAATCTTCACCAAGTTGGATCTTCGCTCTGGCTATCACCAAATTCGCATGAAGGAAGTCGACATTCCCAAGACGGCTTTCATAACTCATGAAGGCCATTATGAGTTCCTGGTCATGCCATTTGGTCTCTGTAATGCCCCTTCTACTTTTCAGAGTCTTATGAATCACATCCTCAAACCATATCTTAGAAAATTTGTCCTAGTCTTCTTCGATGACATTCTCATCTATAGTGGCACCTGGGCGGCACATCTTCAGCATGTAGATATACTATTGCAACTGCTCCGCAAGCATAAATTATTTGTCAATATGTCTAAGTGTGCGTTTGGCATGGAAGAAGTTGAGTATTTGGGCCACATTGTGGGGCGCGAAGGTGTCAAGGTGGACCCCAAAAAGATCCAGGCAATGCAAGAATGGCCTCAACCTAAGACTTTGAAGAGCTTGAGAGGATTTTTGGGTCTCACAGGCTATTATCGGAAATTTGTCCGCAACTATGGTCGCATAGCGAAACCCTCACTCAACTCCTCAAGAAAAATTCCTTCTTTTGGACCGAGGAAGCACAACAGGCATTTACCGCGCTCGAAAACGCCATGTGTACCACTCCAGTCTTAGCCCTACCGGACTTCACCAAATCATTTGTCATTGAATGTGATGCATCGGGGACAGGTATTGGAGCGGTTTTAATGCAGGAAGGGCGACCATTGGCCTTCACCAGCCAACAACTAAGTGGGAAGAATCTGGGCCAATCCACCTACGAGAAGGAAATGATGGCCATCTTACATGCAGTAGAGACCTGGCGACCTTAATTGTTGGGGCGACGTTTCCAAATCCGCACAGATCATCACAGTCTTAAATATTTTCTGGAGCAGCGCCTATCTTCCCCACAACAAAACAAGTGGCTAGCCAAAATGCTGGGATATGATTATGAGATCATTTACAAGAAAGGGAAAGACAACAGGGTAGCAGATGCATTGTCGTGCCAATTTGAGGAGGAAAGTACTCTGCTCGCAATTTCCCTCCAAATTCCCGACTGGATTGAAGAGGCTCGCAGGGAATGGTTTTCACATCCAGGGCTCTCCCAACTTATTTCTCAATTGCAGGAAGATCCTAATTTCAGCAAGGGCTACTCATGGCAGGATGATATTCTTCGCTACAAGGACAGAGTCGTTATATCACCAACATCCAACCTCAAAAGTCGCATTTTGGCAGAATTGCACTCATCTCCCATTGCAGGACATTCGGGCTTTCAGAAGACATATGCTCGCACCAGAAGATCATTTTTTTGGACCGGTTCACTCCTAACTCTTTTCACATGATCAATCTAGCTAAAGGCAGAATGTAAGAGAGAATTAAGTAGTGTGATTTGTCACTTAATTTTTGCATTGCTTTAGATTCAATAGAAAAGTTAGAGTAGTGTTCTTGCCTTCAGATTAGTTAATATAGATGTCATTTTCATTCTTATCAGCAGTAAAGGTATTGGACTTGTGCCATTGGTCTTTTTGTTTGATGCTTTACTTTCATTCAAAGCTTTAATTCCATTTCAAGTTATTGTTCAAGTTTTCTCTTTTAAATCTAAGAAGCATTTTAGAAATCACCACATGCACACACATTCACTCACTTGTTTATAACTTCATCACATCACATTAGGAAGATAAGCCAAACATAAACTAAAAACGACAAAAAGAACTAGGAAAGGCTGCTTAAGTATATATTGTACACTTCACTTCATTAGCTTACGAGCCCCGGGTTGACAATTTATGATAGCAATTTAGACAACACTAAATTGACCAAACAGTCATAGCATCCTTCCATACTTGATGCTTGACGGTATCTGAGAATGATGAAGGTTTATTTTGTATGATCGTGCTCATGATGGTTAGGTATCCATGATACCAGTTAGGTTTCTTACTTTCACGGAAGGTTCCTTGGGGTGCAGCATGTCCTTCAACATCATCAAGTAGCCCCCTAAGCCATGTAGGCCTCTTCCTAGAAGAGGAAGGCTCAGGTGTATAAATAGGATCCATAGGTTCCTCCACATCAGGAATTGTTACATCATCTACCCATAGAAACTTCGGAAGTCTTTGATCATGGAGCATGGCACATACAGCTTCCACAATCGTACGGTTCTTCTCTGAACCTGCAAGCTCCCTCTAAAACTCGACTCCCTCTGAAACTCTTGTTGGTTTAGTACCTGGATCTACGATGATCCACTAATCTTTATCCACCAACAAATCCTCCATCTTGATTTTCCACAACTCAAAACTCTGACCATTAAATTTCTCAATCTCTATCTTTCCACTTCTCACCATCTTCTTTCACCACCATAATCAATCCTACAGATCTCCCACTGAACAGGGTCTACCACAACCCCAAGCAAAACCCCTCAGCAACAAAGGCGTCCCCTTGAAGCCAAAACAGCTCTGATTCCAAATGTAGGTTTTAACCCCGTACAAAAACTACCTGCATACGAATTCTAAAACACATAAAATAAACAATGCAAGAGCATAACACATAAAACACATATAGACAGAGATTTTCCCCTGGATCCCAAAACTGACACTACCAGTTTGACAACTCGATATAGTTGGATCCTTTACTGTCAGGTGTTCTTGATCTGTGTGTCCATGATCCGTTTAGTTGTGGCTTGTTCCATGCAATCTGGATTTAACTTTGTAGGTGTGAGCTGTTCTGCAATCTCTAATGTGTCTAGCAATGGTGGGAAGTATGGTTGAAGGTGGTCCACATTGAACAATGGGTGCAAGCCAAGGAATTGGAGAATGCTAAGCTCAAGTGCATTGTCTCCCACAACCTTAGTAATGGTGTAAGGACCATATTAGAGTGGTTTGAGTTTCTGATAGGCTCCAGTAAGGCGTTCCTTCTACAAATGAGTCCATACTTTGTCGCCCACCTGAAACTTGTGTCGCACCTGATGTTGATCATGTCGTTGCTTGTACTTGGCATTTTATTTTTCCATAATGGCGTGGACCTGGTAGTAGATATGTTGGATGTGCTCAATGAAGTTGTTTGCCTTATTGACTTCGAACTGGACATGAGCTTAATCTTCCTGAGTAGATGCAAATGCTATGGCCACATCAATGGGACATAGTGATTGGAATCCCAAGCCTACCTAAAAAGGGTTGTGGCCAGTCAAGCTCTAGAGATCCTGGTTATAATTGTGTTGGACATAGGGGAGTCTCTCATCCCATGTGTGTGTATGCTTTGAGTTGTACATGCGCAAAATGTGTATGATAAACCTGTTGACGACCTCTTTTTGGCCATCAGTTTGGGGATGAAAAGCTATGAACTTAGTGAGCTTGGTGTCCAGCATCGACCAAAGACTGGACCAAAATGTACAAAGAAACCTATTGTCCCGATATGAGATGATAGATTGTGGGATCGCGAAGTGTACCCACACTCGTTCAAAGAAGAGTTTAGCAATGGCTTCTACTGTAATATTCTTCTCGCAGGCCACCATAATGGCCATCTTTGAGAATCTGTCGCCAACCAGAAAAACACAGTGGTTCCCATGCTTAGCAGAAAGAAGTCCCGACATGTAATTCATGGAAATGGATTCCCAAGGTCGACTAGGGGTAGGTAGCGGAGTATAGAGGCCCTGATTCTTAATGGTTGGTTTGGCAATGACGCAGGTAATGCAGGATCTGATGTACTTTATGACATCATGTCGAAGATTTGGCTAATAGAAATACTTCTGTTGTACTGCCACCATTTTCTCAACCTCAAAATTCCCAGTAGCCCGACTATAGTGCGCTTCCCAAATCATCTTGGAATGCTCGCTTAAAGGAAACCAAAGGTGTCCTAGCTGGCATAACACGACATCCTAGAGGTGAAGTTTTGGAACTTGTTGACCCTCCAAGAGCATTTGGTATGTGTGGCTGAATTCTAGGTTGCTTTTGTAGAGAACTGTCCAATCAGAAGTTTCATGGCGATAAGAGTTGAGCACGGTGGTTAACGCCATGATTGGTGGTCAGCTGAGGTAGTCTACAACATTATTGGTGTTTCCCTTGTTATACTTGATATTCAAACGGAACAGTTGCAGGTATGTGGACCACTTCTGATGGCGATCATTCTACAACTTCCCTTGTGTCTGTATGAACTGCAGGGGTCGGTGGTCTGTGTGGATGACTGTTTCCTTCCCAAAAATGCAATGCTTCCATTGTCGGCATCCCTGCACAATGGAATACTTCTCTTTGTCATACGTGGGATACTTTTGGACTGTGTGCAAAAGTTTCTCATTGTGATATGTCATTGGATGCCCCTATTGAGTAAGGACTGCCCCAATAGTATAGTCAGAGGCATCTGTCTTGATCTAAAATGGTTGTTGCCAGTCTGGTAATGTGAGCACTGGTGCAGAGAAAAGGTGATGTTTCAACTCTGCAAATGCCTTTTGTTGAGATTCAAACCAAAAGAATTTTTCTTTCACTCCTCTCTTGGTGACTTGACTGAAGGGCCAAGTGATATGAGAGAATCCCAACATGAACCTGCAATAGAAATTGGCAAGACCTAGAAGGCTGCGAAGCTCTTTCAAAGTGGTTGGGGCTGGCCAATCCCGAATGACTTGGATCTTGGTTGGATCCACATGCACCCCCCGTTCATCAATAATGTATCCTAGATACTAAACTTGGGTCATGCCAAAAGTGCATTTCTCCAAATTGGCACGCAACTTGTGTTGTCGTAGTGTTTGGAGAACCTGGCGGATCTGGTGGAGGTGCTCTTACCAATTTTAGTTGAAGATCAGGGTGTCATCAAAGTATACCACTACAAATAAGTTGGTGAATGGCTGCAAGATGCCATCCATCATCCTCATGAAGGTTGCAGGAGCATTCGTCAACATGAAAGACATAACCAACCATTCGAAAAGGCCCTCCTTGGCTTTGAAGGCAATCTTCCACACATTGGAGGGTTCGATTGATACCTGGTGATATTCGGACTTCAAGTCAATCTTGTTGAAATATTTTTCCCCCTTGAGTTGGTCCAGAAGGTCATCAATCCATGGGATTGGGTACCTATTCCGGACAGTGATCTTGTTCAACGCCTGATAGCCAATACAGAGTCTCCAAGTCCCATCCTTCTTCTGTACTAACACAATCGGGCTCCCACAGGGCAATGAACTCGGCTGGATGTGACCTTTTTTGCAGCAGCTCCTGAATTTGCCTCTTGATTTCATCGTTCTCCAGAATAGAGTGCCGATAGATTGGTCCATTCAGCAATGGTGCACCTGGGGTTAGATTCATGGAGTGCTTGACCTGATAGTGCAAAGGCACCCTTGCGGGGGAGGTAAAGATGTGCTCGTACTCCTCCACAACCTTGTCCATCTGTTGTTGTGGTGCAGAGGGGCCCTATCTAGAGGTCGCAGCCACCATCTTCTTCTTTACTTGAGGACGTATCATCAGGAAAACAAATTTCCCGGTTTTGGAAATGAGCTTACTGCATTATTTTGCAGTAACCAAAGAGATGGCGGTAAGCAGTGCTACCTTCGGTATCCTGTACAACTTATTTCCCAAAGTAACAATAACAACACGGGGCCTTAACTCATACACATCATGTCACTTCCACAAGTATGGTTGGCCTAATAATACTTCACAAACATCAAAGGGAGCAACGTCACATAATACCTCATCTGTGAAGAGCTTGATGATGTATGGAAGGTGACACTGATAGCTTACGTAAAGATCTCATCTTTGGTGAAGCCACCTGATGGTGTAAGATTGTGGGTGTGTTAAGGTTGGTAAACCCAGCCGTTTCACAAACTCTACTGAAATGAGGTTCTTTTGGTTCCCGCTGTCGACAATGAACTATAGTGGGGAACACTTTACTCACATCTAGGATTCGAAGAGGCACTCCTCCTCCTCTGGATATTCGTGTTCCTCCTTCCAGATCTTCGTGGTGGAAATGGTGGCATTGGGATCCACATCGATAATCTGATTCCCTTTATCATTCCCCTTGTCATGTTCTGACTCAGAGTCAGACTCAGAGCATGCATTTGATTCCAAAGCCTTCATCTTGGGCAACAGTGACTGCTTGGCCCAACACTCACTTGTGTTGTGAGTGGAGCTCTTATGGAACTCACACCACTTTCCCTTGTCCTTCTTCGGCTTCATGGTGTTGTTCTTTTCTTGTGGCTTTGGCGGGTTGTCTTGGGCCGCCCAGCCTTGGCTTTGTCCTTTCTTCTATGGCTTGGGGGCACCTTTCCAATTCGCAAATCCAAAGTCTCGCTTCTTATGTTTAAACTTCTGCTCAATCTTGATGGTGTATCGGTATGTCTTTCCGAGCGAGGAGATGTCCAAGAACTCCATCTTGTCTTGGATGTACCTATGTAGGCAGCCATGGTACTTGAGTACCAAATGTTTCTTAGAATCCTTGATACCCAACTTCGTGTGAAGGGTATGAAAAACACTGGTAAACTCTGGCACATCTTGGTTCCTCCCCTACTGCAATGTTGTCCACTTTATGTATTTATCCTCATAGCTCCCAACTGGGTAGTACTGCTCCTTGATGGCATCCAAAAATGAGTTCCAAGTGGGTGCAACTGAAAACAGTGAGGTCGTACTTTCATCCTTATGCTCACAGTAGGTTTCCCACTAGTTCTTGACGTGGGGGGTAGCATTGAGAAGAGAAAATGTAATATTTTCTCGGCTAGAAAAATCATGAACAAAAAAATAGCATTCTAGCAGATTTAACCATTTATCTATGACGTCTGAATCTATTTGGCCCTCAAATATGGGAATGTCAAAGTTTACTTGTACCTTAAAAGGAGTGAAGCCTCTAGAGTGGCTACTGAATGTGGATGCACCACCGGTGGGCAACTGTTGAAGGATCTAGGTAAAGTTATCCATAATTGCATTCCTTTGTTTCTCGAGGGCCTCTTCGAGCAATATTTTGATAGGATATTCTACCCCTCGTCTTTCTTTTCTTCCCCCATGGGTGGGCGTCGGGGTTTGCGAGGCTAATATTGCAAATGTTCAACTAGATCGAGCCCTAACTCCTCATATCCTGACCTCGTTGGGGACATGCAAATAAAAACAGAGAAAGAACAGACTGCTCTTATACCACTGATACAGATTTAAACAAGAACACAACAAATTACAAATATCACCATAACTACAAAGATGAAGTAGAAATAGCACTTCATTTCATTAATATCAAATACTGAAATATGCTTACAAACAGAATGGAAATAAGACTAGCTTGGGCGATGGTAGCTTATCTCTGAGAAGAGATGTGGTGGCTACATGCCTCTGAAATGTGTTACAATGAGGCTCAAAGGGCTATTTATTATTGAGAAACAGTGGAAAACCCTAAACATCCAAAAAACTAACCCTAGGAGATGAAGCGCCAAACTATGGGCCTTGTTTGGGTAAATTGGTACATCAACTTCCCGGGGTCATAACTTTGACATACGATCTTTGTTTGATACACACAATACCTCTTTAGAAAGGTCTATCTGAGGACTACAACTTTTGAATGATGAATTTATCTTTGTTTTCCAAAAAACGTCATTTAGGGCTTCAAAACAGCTTCGGAAGTTCATGACCCAAAAAACTGCCAAAAATAGTAAATTATGCTATAAATAAGGAAACTGAAAAACTGAAAGAAACAATGGTGGGGGTCCAAGTGGAATAGGCGAGTGACCACCAATATCCACCTGGATCAAACGGGGCATGTCACTTGGTAGTTAGGGAGATGGCATTAGAGATGTTGACCAAGAGCCACCTAGAGCCATAAGTGATAGGTGTCATTTTCACTAAGAAGCAGGCAAGTCTAGCATTGGAAAGGAAATTGAATTTTGATGAGCCTAAGAAGATTGTGTTTGACATATTAAGTTCTACCTCCTTGAGGTCTCGGAGCACCTAGTTTGGGGATCCTTGCTAAAAAATAGTGATGCCAATAGGGGGAGCATGGGAGTAAAAATTATTTAGTAGGACTAGACTTCGTGACCCACTGAATTAGATAGAGTTCCCCACTAATAATCTCTTAGAGTTGCTAACGAAAAAACAAAAGACAATTACAGTTTCTTTCTTTTGGAGGTGGCTTTCCAAGGAGGGAAGAGATCTTGTAGGATTTTTTTTGCTTCAACATGACCCCATTCTCATGAAACCATTATAGAGATTCCCATCCAAATAGATCTAACTTTGCAAAATCACTGGGGAGGTTGAGGAAAAAAGTTGGAATGAAACTAATGTGCCCTAGAATCCCCCAGAAGTGGACTTCAAAATTCCCAAGCACCTTCACAGAATGCATGATGAGGAGAGAATGCCAACAAATCTCTTCCTTTAGTAGCCTAGGAAGAGCAGATTCCATGCGCCTACATAACACAATGTGTTCATCCCCAAGGAGGTGTCTCATAATTAATTTGAATGCTAAACAAAAGAGTTAATTTCCAACTCCATGAGTGTAGTATTAACTTGAATACCCGCCCTCTGCTACCAATTACGATTTTCTTTGGTGTGAAATCTCGAGGTGACATGCTTACTTTGCAACTTAGCACACCTCCCATTCATTTTCTTTGGTCCGTTCGTATCCTCTGCCATGTCCATCAACATCCCGTTCGTATCGTATACTAAGGTAAAAAAATAAGAGGAAATGTAATATTTAATAATATAAATATATTGCAACCATTTTTGTATGCTCATAACATTCCCATAAGCTAGGGAGTGTAATTATACCATTTTTTTGTTTCTATGGATAAATTTAAGGTAAGTCTTTATGAAATATTGGAGTGTAGATATACCATTTTTTTTTCTATGGATAAATTTAAGGTAAGTCTTCATGAAATATTGGAATGACTAAGCAAACACTAGATTTAAAGATTAAGATATGTGAAAAAAAAACTACTGTGTCTTCTTATCCCTTGGTGACAGAGGGAATGAGCTAACCCAAACAAGTCATAATCAAGAGCGTCAAATTTAAAGATTAAGATATATGCAAAACCAATATGTCTTCTTATTCTTTAGCAAAAGAAAGAATAAGCTAACCTAAACAAGTCATAATCAAGAGTTTAATTGCTTGTTCCATGACTAGGTTTAACAACCCTCTGAAAAACTAGTATGTCTTCTTAAGAAAGAGTGAGCTAGCTTAGACAAGTCACAATCAAGAATTTAATTGATTGCTCCATGACTAGGTTTAACAACCTTGATTCTTACCTAACACATAATAAACAATACAAAATAGTGAAAGACAGTCTCATTGGATATATAATTTATTCAAAATCTATTGTTGGCAATGCACAATAATATTTAAATATCAATAATTGGATATGGAATTATTCAAAATTTATTTTTGGCAAAGTAGATGGGAAACCACTTAGTTAATTGGGCATAATAATATTCAAATATTAATCATGTAGGTAGTAACAGTGGAAGGGCCAACCATTGGACTCTAAAATTGTGGTTGCATGATGATAACACCTTGTTAATGGAAATGATAGGTCTTGAACTAATTAGAGGCATAAACTAACAATTATAAGAAAAAGAACTTGTTAATAGACAAATTTAATTTATTTAATATTGGGGTGAAGGACATGCTAACAAAAACTCAAGCATTCTAATAAAAACTCTGATGTCCACAACTATAGTGGGAGTAGATGCATAGCCAAAAGGCACATGGAAGTGAGCATGATGCCAATAAGTCTAAGTCCCATTACAAATTAGAAATAAAAGGTGCAAAACTAGTTAGAAATAGTTTAAGCAACATAAATTTAAAATTTTATAAGTTTAGCATTTTACAATTACACCAATTAAAATTTAACATGATGTTTTAGACCACTCTAGAATAGGAATAACGTGATGTTTTAGAACATGCTAGTATGGGGTTTAGTGGGCAATCATATATATATATAAAGAATAAAAAGAGTAAAGATAATTAAGTATATAAAGAAAACCCTAATCGAGAATAAAAAAGAATAAAGAATAAAGATAATTAAGTATAAGAAGAAAACCCTAATCGGGAATAAAAAGAGTAAAGATATTTAAGTATAAGAAGAAAACCCTAATGATATAAATAGAAATAGTAGGGGAAGAGGAAGGAGAAGCAACTCTTTATGATTCCCCGGAGAAAGACGCAGAGCTTGATGATGGAGAGCTTGAGAAAGGCACAGAGCTTGATGATGGAGAGCTTGAGAAAGGCACAGAGCTTGATGATGGAGAGCTTGATGATGTTCTTAGAACAATGCCCAACTCGCAAAAAGAGTAGTTGTATAGATGCATTATTTCTCCTAACATTCAAGGCCGAGAAAAGAATGAATGAAAAGAATATATGAGGGACTGCTAGAAGAACTCCTCCTCTGCAGGTTGAAGGTAAGTTATTGAGAAGAAATTGATCTGTAGAGTAACATATGTATATTGTGATTGTGATTTGGATTTAGATTTTAGCTTGACAATTGAAAAAATAAAAATCTAAATAGAAAGCATTGTAATGAACTTTAGATCTACACATTCTTAGCTCAGATCTATGCATTATTAGATACACTGTAGCTCAGATCTATATATTAGTAGATAGAGTCTAAAATCTGTGTTTAAATTTATATATATCACATATTAAAATTCATTAGTCTCGATTTCGATTTTAGACACACCCACTATCAACTCTTCCCCCATAAAACCCAATAAGAACGAAACACAATCAATCAGTTGGGTTGCCAAAAACAAAGCAATAGCCGAAGCACAATCTTCCAAAATTAGTAAGTTGGGTTTTGAAAAGCCAATCTTCCATACGCGTTTCTCTTTTTCACTTTTTCAAGTTACGGCCACGGAATTTTAATATGAAGTGCAGCATATAGTTTTAATATTCATACATATTGTGTATCCATTCAAATGCATGTAGAAAAAAATGCTTTCCACTGAACAAATTAAGCAAATACAGTTCATTACATGTATTGAAAGTTAATCTGGCGGAAGATGAACTTGATAAAATGTCGCCCAGACTCTATTCCAGATTTCGGATGTCTGAACAAAATTCTTGAATTTCAGTCACAGGACGTTAGAAATGAGTTCATATGCTCGCCGAAAGAGGGTAGATTCATTTAAATAGATCAGTCATTTCTTTACTGGTATCTCAGTTTAGGTCATTTAATTATTTTTGTGTACAAATTTCAATGAGTTTTTTACTCTCGATCCCGTTTGAAATGGAAACAGAGCCTCTAGAGCAGAGTAGTGCATCCCATGCATGCAAGCCCGTATGGCGATTCGAGCGCAACTGAACGAAGAGGCAGGAAGCACCGGATGGATAACGGAGACAAGTTAAATGTGTTCAGGAAATACAGAAAAGGCACAAAAATTGTTCCACCCTGTTTACACCAACTAGCCAGGGGCAGGTTTCATGCTCCAGGACAAAACGACAATCTTCCTTCAAAACATGACGGATTAGTGTTGACAATGTTGCTTCCAGAGATGGTTGTTCAAATTTAAGATGAAAGCACAGAAAATACTGCTCCCAAGCCTTCAGAAACAGGTTTCGGACCCAGCGAATGGCAGGTTACCAAACAGAGTATGGCGCCATCGGTAAGCGATCAGGCCGGATGCCATGGCTATTTGAATTCTTTTCTTTTCTTTTTCCCGAGTGGTTTCGTAAAAGGGTTTCAAAGAAGGAATGCAAGTAGAGGTCGAGGTGTATTGTGACGTGGGAGGATCTAAAAGTTCATGGGTTGAAGGAGTCGTTAGAAGCATTAACGGAAATATTTGTGTGATAAATTTAAAGATCTTAAAAACTAATGAAAAGTCTCTGCGAAGGGTTAAGAAATTTATAAGGGAGGGGGGAAATTTGTTGGTGGAGGTGGTTCTTAGTCACGTAAGACCCATTCCGCCACACACACCACTACCAGTAGATTTCTTCCCTGGAATGGCAGTAGAGGCTAGAGAGAGTGATTGCTGGTGGCTGGGCTTCATAGCGCGACAGGATGTGTGTGAAGGTAATAACCTCTGGCTGGTTTCCTTCTCACACACATGTATTTTGACTGCCTTTCCTCCATCCGACTTGCGTCCTGCTCAAGAATGGCGAGGAGGAAATTGGATTTCAGTGCCTCCGGTTTGTTTCCTGAATCCTTCTTCATATATTTAGGTTTAGGTTTTTGTTTATCTACAATATTGATCCATATTGATATATGTTGCAATATGTTGTATGTTATGCAGGACGAAAACTCTGAGATCGGGCAAGTTATCACGGCACTTAAAACCCTGAAAGCCGGCAAGTGGATAGCATGGAGTCAACTTCTGCAGGTTACCGCTTCAGAATTGGAAGATTAGAGTAATAACGAGCATAGTGCTGAAACAGTCGTCTGTGGAAGGGATAGTTACTTTGTACCTACATTCTGGTGAGAAAGTTTACTGTAGTTACTTTGTACCTACATTCTGGTGAGAAAGTTTACAGAAGGGAAAGTTTACTGTAGTTACTTTGTACCTACATTCTGGTGAGAAAACAAAGCAGAAGTTTAGGTGGCTGAGAAGCCAGAAATATGAAGCATCTGCTGCTCCACTGTCAACAAATTCATTGATTTGCAAGACTCCTCATTTAAGTTCTAGTCCCCAAAGAGTGCCAGAATTGGAATATGTGAATTCTCTTATCAAATCAAAACAACAACGTCCTGCTTCAGGTGGACGTTGGATCTGTCCTTATCAATGTGAGATATTCTTCTGTTTTCTGCAATCTTAAAGAACTTTTTCTTTTGGCTTGCTACTTCTGGCATGTGTAGATGCTGCGTGTCAATATATATTAGTATTTAGAATTATCTTGACAAGATGTTCATGTTTAAAAAAAATGCTTGTTTAAGAGTTCTGAAACTAGGCTGAAAATTGAGCACTTTGCATGGAGAGATTTTGAATTTAGTCCACCGACTGGATTTTGGTTATTAATAAAAGCAGTGCAATTCAATTCAAGACTGAGAAATATGAAGTATACGAGCTTTTGGGTGAATTTTGTTCTTCTATATTGACATTAGGTTTCTGGGACGACTCTTCACATTTCTGTTTGAGCTGCAAAATTATAATTAATCCTCTTGACTATAGCAAGGAATAGCCTATAACAAGGAATTGCCTAATACTTGTAAAGAGACTTTCAAAATAATTATAATTAATCCTCTTGATTTTAGTTAGTTTTCTTAACTGATAATTATTTCTAATGATATTTACATTTTCCTTAAACAATTACATAAAATATCTTCTTAATAGCAGAACAGTAGAATCATAAAAAGATAACCAAACAAGAATATAAGATTATAAGATTTTTATGATAGGAAAATTTATTTGTGGAAAAACCAAACAATCTTTTTCTGTATAGAAATTATTAAGTGAACATAGATACATCTAAGTCAAACAAAAGTCAAACTTACAGCGCTGGTCACGCGGTCAAACTGTCTACTAGACAAGATGATCTGCTGCTTAACAAATTCGACTTCTTCTTCTTTCAGGAAAGACTCGGTTTTGTTGCCCAGGGAAGCCCATAAACTCCGCCACAAATTCGTTCTTTTATTTGCCTCAGACTTATCTTATTTACTTGCCTCATATTTGACTTTTTCTCAGCCTCAGATGCGACTTCTTCTTTGCCTCAGATTTGACTTCTTGTTTTGCACATTTACACAGAAGATCTTCAACCGTAGAAATAATAGAATCATACAGAGACAGCCCAACAAGAACACAAGATTTTTACCCGGGGAAAACTCACTTGAGAAAAAACCAGCAACCTTTTTTTATACAGAAATTGTTCAAGTCAACCTAGATACATGTAAACTGATAGCCCTGGTCACCTGGTCAAACTGCCTACTAGACAAGACAACCTGTCACTCAACAAATTCAGCCTTCTTCTTCTCTCAGGAAAGACTTGGTTCGTTGTCGTGTGCAAATTTGTAAATTCTTGTGTATGTCATGGAAATGTTGGTTACTTTCTTATGTTGTAGCTGGAGATGCCTTTTAGACATCTATGCCAAATGTAACTAGACATGAAGCTTGGACAGTGTTTGCAAATTTGCCTGAATATAATGCTGTTTCCTAGAATGCATTGGTTGCTAGATATTTGCTGAATGGGTATCCCAGATATTTGTAAAGGTCCTTCAGGAAATGGCAGAACAGGATGTTGTCTCATGGAAAGCAATGATTGTGGGATATTTGTAGAATTGGAAGCTCTGGCACTTTCTCAGAAATGTAATTGACAGACATGGAGCCATATGTGGACAGATTTTCATGTGTGCTTCTTGCATGTGTCAATTTGGTTGCTTCGAGACCTGGAAAGCTTGCTACAAATGTATAATTAGATATGGATTTCAATCTGATGGTTTTGTGGTTGCTTTCCTTATAACGTGTCTGAAACGCAAGACCATAAATGATGCACACCAGGTCTATAATAGAAGGCCTAGATGAGATAGGCTGTCATGAATGCAATGATCTTAGGATATGCAATGAATGGAATCATGGATTTGAAAACTAGGATCTCATTCGCTTGAAGAGGTATTACATCATACTGGACAATGCTAAATTTGTGTGTATCTTGTCTTCTTGTATCCATGTAAGCTTGATGAAAAGTGTTTCAAAATACTTTCATGCATGAGTCTGGATTATCACATAGAACCACAACTGGAGCACCATGTGTGCATGGTTGATCTTCTTCACCATTCTGGGCACCTGAATCATCTTCTTTAAAGCTGAATGGATCCCCTATGATATAGGTTCTAGAGAGTAAGCCATCGAGGCCCTTCCTATAAACGTGTTGAGGATTGAAGCCATTGGAGTGGATTAAACTTCAAAGGACAAAACTCTCAGAACCAGCAGCCCTTACAGAAGCGGAAGATAAACTAGAGGTCATACATGATGACCTAACAAATGTTATGTTCTG
Organism: Pinus taeda; assembly: GCA_000404065.3. Taxonomy (NCBI): domain Eukaryota; kingdom Viridiplantae; phylum Streptophyta; class Pinopsida; order Pinales; family Pinaceae; genus Pinus; species Pinus taeda. The sequence continues at coordinate 5,947 of APFE030451987.1, read as the reverse complement.
ATGCGAGTCTAGAAGAAGATAGAAGCAAATTTCTAGCTTGGGAAGAGGCATTATGGAGAGAAAAAGCTAAGTTAGAGTGGTTGAAAGGAGGAGATTAAAACTATACTTTTTTTCACGTGTATGACATCAATGGCCTTGTTGATTCTGTCCTTCTTTAAAGATGTTGTTAAAGTGCGTGTGGATCACTACAAGAAAGTCTACAAGAAGCCAGATAAGTTGAATATTTCTGAAATTTTCCTATACATCTCTCTTTTGAACAGATTGCTCTTAGATGAGCAAAATGATTCACTCAATGCCCATGCGAGTGAAGAGTATCTTTAAAAGGTATAAAAACTCTTTTTAAGGTGATAAATATTTAGTCATAGATGGCTGGACCATTGAGCTTTTGGAAGGTTTCTTTAAAGAGATAATGGAATACTTGTCACAGTGTCACTAGTTGTTGAAGAACTGTCATCCTTTCAACTCCACCTTCATTGTGAACAACCTCAATATGAATAAGTCCCTTCTCTTTCACGCAAATTGGCCCATCGCATTAACGATTATGCAGATGCGTTCACAAAATTGTGCCAAAGGAATAGCCTGAACGCTGCTATCATCTCCGATGAGCAGTTTGGTTTTCTTCCAGGAAGGCAGATTTTTGATATGGTGGGAATTTCCCAAGGTGCTCCACACTATTAAATCGAAGAATACTACCTCCTCCGTCTTCAAGTTGAATCCCTCAAATACATATGATAGAATGGATTTAATTTTCTTAAGATTTTAATTGATGCTTCACATAGGGTTTGATATCCACATTGTCAATTGGATAGGTAAGTGCGTATCTACAATATCATACGTTTCCTTATAAATGGGTCACCTTATTTTTTGCAGCCACAGAGAGGATTTAGTTTTGTGGCAGAGTGTGATGAAGTGGAAATATATTGAACCATCAATCCTCGAGGACTGGATAAGATACCCTAGAAAATTGATTTCTGGAGGATCTATAGTATGCAAAGATGTAGTAAAATACTTCTCAATCATTGGTGATCGTCTTTCCCAGCTAATTGGAAATGGACAGAAGGTCCATATTGGAACTGATTCAAGGATAGGAGGCCTCCATATGTCAAGCCTCTCACAACGTTTGATTTCCCTCTTACATTTCTTAAAATTGGTTTTATTTGGAAGCATTTTATGACAGGAACAATGAGGATGCAAGCATGCAAGCCAGGTAGGACTCAACAAGGATTTGGCACTAGAGTGGAACCGATGTGTCTCTGCCCCCTAGTTGGATTATATAAGATTAAGAGAACAATGAGGATGCAAGCATGCAAGCCAGGTAGGGACTCAACAAGGATTTGGCACTAGAGTGGAACCGATGTGTCTCTGCCCCCTAGTTGGATTATATAAGATTAAGAGATTAACCAAACAGTCTTGTATAATCCAATGGGTGCCTCTAGAAGCTTGGCCAACTTGTCTTGTAGGAGGGCCAATCAGGCCATCTTCGTGTGAAAATTTCTAACTAGAAATCCAACTGCAATGACTGATATTATTTCTTCTACTTATTAATTCAGAAATAAGTTATTCACAGTGTTTCTACAACAAATATCGAAATAAATTCTATTGCAGCCTTCACAATTCAAATACACAAAAAGTAAATGTAAAGAAAAATACTAGTACAAGTACAATCTTAATTACACAGTGATTTTTGGACAATTGTCCCTAGAAAAACCCAATGTGGGAAAACCGGTGTAGCAGATGAGGGTTTCTTTATTAATCTTCAGCAAAACCTCATGTACAAGATACAACCAGCAAAATGGAAGAGGAATTTTTGGGAGAAATTTTACAGACAATTTTCTCACGCTTCATAGTGAAATTCTGACTTTGGAGAGGACCTGCTGCCCTCACTGCATCACCTTCTGCGCAGTCCCAACGTCACTACCTTTGCGTTGTCCCTCCTCTGCTCTCCATCTTCTCTCTGCTTTGTGTTGATTTGTGGTAGCATCGGATGTGCTCTAGCCATGAAAATTGGTGGAGAGGCTAAGGCACATAATATCTCCAAGACCCAGAAATGGCTTGGGGAAATTCCGCCCAATTGGAGAGATATTAAAATAATTAAGATTTTTAATGGATTCATAAGTCTAAACTTAGGAAAATTAAAATATTAATGGGTATTAATATAAAACTGGGTTAGAATATTCTAAATGACATGGATCAAGCCAAATCTAATCTTAGCTATTGATTAGAGACTTAATCTCGACCGTTGAAGACTCAACAGGAAAAGTATAAGAGGAGGCTTGAGGGTCAGTTGGAGATACACCAAGATTGATCAGTGAGTTCGATTTTCTGGAGCGAGGTTTGTTGAGAAAATTCGAACAAGTGATCTGTTGCAGTGAGGGGCAATGAGTATGTTAGCTCCTGCTGCAGCAGGTATTCATATTTCATGATTGGCATTTCATAGGCCAAATATGTTGTACTTTGCTGGCTGCAATGCTCCATATTTGCTCAAACAGTCTCCATATGAAGAAGGCTATTTCAAGTTCATTTAATTGCCTTCAAATTTTGTAAAGTTTTCCTGGTATCGCTACTGTTAGTTAAAGGGAGGTCCAAACAGTTTAATCTTGGTCTCCCTAGGTTTAAATTTCATGTTTTAGAATATAAAGATTGT
>APFE030451985.1:133570-163536 GCA_000404065.3 Pinus taeda | reverse complement strand
AAATTCCATTCCCAAAAGCCATCAAAGTCTTGGCTTTAAATAGAGGTTTAATGAAACAAACTGATCTATATTATCTCTAACACTCATATCTACTCATATCCACCTATATAAGTCGAACTCATCCAATTCATCCCAAGAAATATGGTTAATCCCATAAAATCTCAAAACTACCCTATTTCCTAGGGATTTTCTGGTGACTAGTCATGTTTGACCAGCCTTGACCGGGCCTAATAAAGCTTGTTCTGGCCGAACCAAGTGGAGTTAGCTTAGTCCTATTTCCCAAGCTATCCATCCATGCATCAAACTCGAAACCAACTGTCCTGCAAATAGGTCATCCACATAGCTATTACGAGAATTTCTGATTTAGTCCAAAATTGCACTTGAAACTCAATTTTCATAAAAACTTATAGAAATTGCAAAATTAAAATTAAACACCTGAATATGCATAAAATACATCAAAATGAGATGGATATGATGGAAAATGGATGGAAAATATAAGTATTAAGTAGGTTTCCCTAAGAAAAAATAGACCAAAACTAAGGGCCAACAGTGTGGTAGTAAAGGAGATCCTTCTTATCCCCCCAATGCTTTAGGAATGTATCATCTAAAGCCTCAATATCTGCTATAGACCTTGGGGTCAGCTCTTTGAACCATTTTCTAGCCTCTCCATCTAGACTTTGGACAAAGACTCTCATCCATACATCATCTTCACTAATGTTCAGGTTATCAGCATAGATATAGAATGATTCAAGATGTTCCTCAGCTGTAACACCTTTAATCCTAGTGAACTTAGGCATATACTTATGATATTCTCCAGTAGGCATGGCATTCAAAGGAGTGGGTAGTACTAGAGGTCCATACCTAGCAGCTATGATTCTTTCCATTTTGGTAGGTGCTGCCATAGCTATGGTGGCTATAAGGGTATTGGAAGTCTGAATGACAGAGGGTTGAGGAGTGACTGATAGGAATAAAGGAGTATGATGGATAGGAGGATAGGCTTCCTTTGGGCTTATAACAAAAGGAGAACCTAAAGAATAAGGAGCTCTATGAATCTCTGAGATTTTTTCTTCACTGCTAGTATTAGATGCTATACTCTCAACATGTATTTGTTCTATTATAGGATTTTCTTGAAGAGATATAGAATATTGCTTAAAGCTACCTGAACTTGATGCTTCTTTCTGCAATGCCTTTCTTTCTTTGATGATTTTTTCAGGGTCAGGTACTGGGTCAGCTCGTGGCTTTTGAGGATTTCTCCGAGTATGCCTCACAAACTGAGCCAGAACTATGGAGTGGAGTTGCCAAGAGGTTCATCCTTCAATAGAGTCACCAGATAGATGACTACAACCCAAATAGTGTCCAGACTTTGTCTATCATCAAAGTTGGATTTGTGTCGTCCCCTAGGGAAGCTAATCTTTAGTCTCCTCTCCCCACCAATGGTGCCAATTATGTTAGCACTCCAATAAACTCTCCTAGGTTGTAGCTCGGAGATTCTTAGAAACATATAAATCTTCAATGTCGTTCTCTAAACTATTGGAATGGATTGGGGTTTGGATCAAGTCAGATGACTGTTTCAACTCTGTTTTCACTCAAGACATGCATGAACACCCTCGGCTTGACAAGGCTTTCAACCACTAATGCTCAATTGTTTATAGATTCAATGAATAGATGGAGAACCCTAACTATACCAGCAGATACATACATTAACACATATGAATGGCTAGTTACAGAAAGTAAATGAAGCTTACAAATCTAATTTATCAACACAGAGATAAGATGACAGTTATCTGGCATTCGACACAAAAGAAAACATGAACAACCCATTACTTCGAACTTTCAACCATTTATAGGCTTTTTACAATGCTCTCAAACCCTCTGAGGCCCAAGATGTCTTAATCTATCCCCTCTGTCTTCTCAACTACTTAATGCCATAACTAGAAAAACATGAGCTCAGAGGTCTCTTTTTCTAACAACACAGCAACCATATTCTGGTAATTTTGTTGTGCTGTCAAGTCGCTCGCTCATGCCAGCGACATTCCATGACCATTTCTGTTGGTTCAACTGCATCATGTTGTTGTTTTTTACCCTTTCAGCCATATATTTCATTATTTTAGTTCAACTGTCTGACTGTCAAAAAACACTCACAGAGCCAACAAATTTTCTCCCCGGGTGACTGGTGGGAAGTGGGATATGGGGCCATTGGATCGATATGATCAATGGATAGGATCATATCACAGAGATAGCGGAATTGATATCGCCTCGGTGGATTTGAAAGCGAAAGGTGGTATTTTGGGTGAGATCACAAGCGATAAGTGGTAATTCGAATTGGCACCCGATTCCGCTCATGAAGTGACACGTAGCAGCGAGGAGGAGAGAGGAAACCACCTTATTGGGCGGGTATCCCTCTCACTTTTTGCCCGAGTGATATGCGCGATATTCATTAGATATGACGAAAATGATCTAATGGTGGTGATTAGTTGGAGTGGGTGAGCATAAATCGTTAGTCGAACGAAGTGTGGACCGTCAGATTAGTGGGAAGATCGACGGCAGGGATCGCAGAATGGAGAGCGCATCGAAAAGGAGATGAACCGAGAGCGGGGCTGTCAATATTTATGAGCTTGGGTGTATAATTTTTGAAGTCCGACTTATGGCCAAAGCGAAGCAAGAGGAGATGTGGACCATCGAAGCTAAAATAGGGGACATTTCCATTAAAACAACAACACTGTGTGTCAGGGCTAACAGGCCCTACCTCACAGATCGACGATCGCAAGCGTAAAGGGGTATGCCACAGGAAAAACACTATAACTTGCCGGCTTGCAATATTGTGATTAACAAAGAAAAAGCTCCTCAGAAGGTACTCCAAAGCCCTTGGCACCTTAGAGCTAAGCCCCAGGTCATAGCCTGTGGTCCTATAATGAAAAAACGCAAGAAGGGGCTAAACTAAAGGGGGATAAGGAGCATCGGAACCCACCATTTTGCAACGTCTTTAAGAGTAAAATGTCCTTCTTTCGTAAATCTTCGATAGTATGGTACATGCCTTTGAAGGTAGATGGGTCAGCAACTAAAGTGTTCAATGAAGTATGGCACAACAGTAAACTAGTAAAGGAGGCTCAGGAAGACTTAATGGCTCTGCATGGGGGCTCCAATCCTATACATAGCAAAGGACTGACTGGGAGGCGCTCCATTTCCACTCTGCGACAAGCACTCACAGTCACCCACTCCGTATTCTAGAGACCGAGTTATTTAGGAAATTAAAGCTGAAGTGATAGGAAACGACAAAGCAACAGGAGAAGCACATTAAAGTTGAGGCGTGGCTAAGCCAGAGGCCATTTACAAGAACAATAGATGGGAAACTTCCTCCATCACCTTTTTGTCTTCCTCTTCCTTTTCATTATTTTGTAATTTCTGTAGGTTTCCAAGAGAGAAATCAAATCTTTGGAAATCTTTTAGACAATAGGACTTTGCCACAGCTAGTCTATGAGACAGTTGGAACTCTTACAAATATATTTTTTGTAATTGTAATCTAAGCGCCCCCTCTTCATATAAATAGGGGGAAGCAACACTTTAACCAAGTTCTAGAATTCTGCACCTACGGGTCAGGATTTCTACGATTCCACATTGGTTCTACTTGCCTATCCATGAGGGACTTTAGTGATATCTTAGTTGAATGTAAATGGACTGGTATGTTGGACTCATATTGGATTAATGAAACTCCCTGGTGATTCCAAGCAGATCAATGCGTAATATGTTTTCCCTTCTATAATCTCATTTCATATATGTTTTCCTTTCTCTAAAATAGTGTAAGAAGACTGTGGGTTTCTCCCGGATTCATGGATTTATCCTAGCTGCTAAATAGCGAACAATACCTGTGCATAAGACATATTTACTTGTGTTAGCCTATAACCTACAGTATCTATGTACAAGACAGATTTACTTGTGTTATTTGTTTAACCTGCAGTACCTGTGTGAGCCCATATTTAAACTCGTTGTTTAAGCACTAATGGTACCGATGTTATATCTGGTATGAAACCTCAATAAGAACTCCGCTCTTTCCACTCTTCCACATCCTCTCTCCTCCATATTTCTGCTAGAACATCATTGCTTAGGATTTTTTCCTGTCTATAGCCCTCTACATAGAATTCACTCCTTCCTTTCCTCCTCTTCACTTTACTACAACTTCAATATAGAGCTGCCTGTTGTTGTGTGTCAGCCACCAGAACCAGACATTTCTCTTTGAGGTTGGCCCGATATACCCCTTGAACATTTGGATCCATGTATTGGCTTGAGTTTACCTGCATGACAGAGTATTGAACCAAGCCCCCTTTAAAATATTCTTACTTACGTAACAATTGGAGTGCAACTGAAACCCCACTCATAATCTTCCATGCACTCCTCTATTTAAGATGTCCTAGGCACTAGTCTACAATCAACCCATAGCTTGTCTCCAGAAGGCTTTGTAGGTCCCCTGAAGCACTCATGCTACAGGTGCTAGAAATAGGCACAACATGGGGTACTCCAATGGGAAAGTTTCCCATCTTTCATGTTGTGGGGATTTAAGGGGATGTGGAATACCTAGATGAGGATTAAAGGGGATGTGAAATACCCGTCTCAAAAAACTAAACGCTTCTATATTTTGTTTTGGTGAAAGTTTGTTATTTATAAGAAAAATTATGGAAATAAAATTAAAAAATAGCAAAGAGTAGATTGGTAAACCATGGGATATTATAAGAAATGCAAATGATTTTTATTGCATGTAAATGTAAATAATTTTTCGAAATTTTGGGTCTAAGTTTTTTATTTTTAAGTGAAAGTAAACCATATAATCATATATATTACACTATGAGTTTAAAAAAAATCATTAAAATAAAAATTTTCACAATTTTTCTCTATTATTTTTAACTTATTTTAATACAAATACTTTGTGAATGAAAAATTTAAAAAAAAATAAATATAAACTTAATATACAATTAAAAAAAAAAACAAACAAACTTGGTAAGACATTAAAATTAATAAATTTCCATTTAAATGGGAATATTTTCTAAACTATTCTTTGTTACTTTATGCATTAGTTCGATGCCTAGACTAAAAAGGCATTGCCTTAAATAATGATATGATTCTTATTTTATCATTGGACATATTCCTAATATTTCTTTCAAAATATAAAATTTTATATTTTCTTCTAGGACATTATCAAATATTTATCAGGACATATTCCTAAATATTTCTCTAAAAATATAAATTTTATATTTTCTTCTAGGACATTATCAAATATCTGTAATTTATTGTATTATATAATAATGTATATTATTGTGTTGAGAGAAGTATTTTACCACAGGACATTATCAAATATCTGTAATTTATTGTATTAATATAATAATGTATATTATTGTGTTTGAGAGAAGTATTTTACCATAGTGTAAAAGAGATATGTGATTTAATTTAAAATTGTCACATGTTTTTTTAAATTAAATAAAAATATACTTTAAATGAAAACAATATCTATTATAGTAAAACACAATTTGATTTAAAAAATATTTTTTATTAAATCAATCACAAAACTTAATCGTAAGCATATCAAAAGAATTGAACATATGGCCGCTTAATAGTAGAAAAGTTTTAAGATAAACCATTAAAGTTATACATATATGCATATATTATATAAAACAATAAAAATCGTTTCAAAATATTACAAATAATCACACTATTTTACATTTCAATTCTCTTTTAAATATAACAGATGATCACACTATTTTACATTTCAATTCTCTTTTAAATATATTTTTAGATAAATTTGATCTAAAATTTAACAAAAATTTATTGCATCTACATATTTAAATTGTGTACTTTGGATAATCCAAACGCCCAAAACAGCTTTTCATTTATACATTTAAAAATTATATATATAACAAACCAATTTTTAAAAATACTATTTTGAAATACACAATCTTTTTTCAAGGTTTATATTTTAAAATAAATTTATATAACAAAATATGTAATTTAACTAAATATCCAATACATCTGTAAGTAAAATGAATCCATACTAATAATATTACAATATAATTTAAATGATTCAAATATAAATTCAGAATGTCCGGAAAACAAAATATCATCGTGACAACATAGTCACGATGCTTTTCCAAAACCAAATAAAGTTAACGAGACATATAAACTGAAAATAAACAGCGCATTGCCATGATAAACCAAAGCTACTGGAACCTGTATTCTCACTAGATTGGATGTCAATCATTGAGCCAATCCAGGCTGAAGTGTGCTTCTGCAACTTCAACTATAACCTCCATCATGAAAGAGCTCTTGACACGATTCCATTGCTGCCCAATCTTCTCATCGCAGATAACATGCTTCAGAGATCTCATCCCTCCGACTGATTTAGGCAGCTTCCTCAATCGAGAACACTCTGTCATGTTAAGCTCTTCGAGTTTCCTCAACTGTCCTATTTCTTCGGGAAGTTCTTTTAAGCACTCGCAAAGTGAAATGTCAAGATATTCTAGCTTCCCAAGTTTTCCAATAGATGCTGGAAGCTCTTTCAGACCTACACCTGCAGATACCCTTAACATTCTTAAAGAGTCGAGCTTCCCCAAGTCATCAGGTAATTTTTGAAGAAGATGACAGTTAGTGATAGACCACTTCTGAACTGAAGACATGTCACAAAAACCAGGGGGCAACTGCTCCAAATCACAGCAACGGTCCAAGTTGAAATCTAGCATTGCAGAAAACTTTAGGCTCGACTGTGTGTGGTTGAAGCTCGACATATCTCCAAGCCCTTCACATAAGCTCAAAGATAGCTTCTCTAAGTTCTGTAAAACTTTACTTTGCTCCTGAAGTGGTGGCACAGTCAATTTCTCCAAGCGAATAGTCTTAACCTTAGTGAGTGAAGATAACAAAGGTAGACCGTTCACTGTGGCTCTCTTGGACCCATAATTGAATACTATGAGGACTTTCAGCTTTGTCATGGAACTCAAGAACGATGGAAGAAAGTATTGGCTTGCAGAAAAGAATAATAACAAAGCCTCTGTCTCACTAAAATTCATATCATACCACTGATTCTCTTCCATGGAACCTACATAGATAAATCGCAAATGCAAAAGTCCAATTAAAACGTTTTAGGTTATTGAGCATATTATGTATGCACAGAAATCTTAGGGAACGAACTTGCTATTTTGTGATTGAAGATGTTTGAGTAAAACAAAACAAATAGTTTTCTCTGAAGTTGATTGCTTAGCACTCCTGAGAAGCAAAAATAGAAGGTGTTTTGTATAAAAGAAATATAGAGAATAAATTTTGGGAAGTAGCCAATTTGGATATTAAAGCAAAAATAATGGGCAGAAAACTGAAAAGAATTTGGTGATTGGAAATTGCAGTTTCAGTGGAAATGCTTCCTAACTATCAATTTGGTGATAAAAAGCCACATAAGATTTCCTTGGCAAGGCTCTGTTTCCTGGTCTGGTCCATGACTTACCCTCTGTTAATAAGTCTTACTGACTAGCACAGAAAACAAGGACGACAGAAAACAAAAAGCAGTTCCAAATTAACCATTTGGTGATAAGAACCCCTTAAGATTACCTTGGGAAGGTTCTCTGGTTTTTGGGCCTGGTCCATGACCTAGACCTTGTAGATTAAACTTATTGGGTAGCATGAAACACTACGACCGGAGAAAAGAATCTGCCATTCCTAGTACAATACATTTGTTTCCCATTTTTTGAAAGAAAATAAGTGTCTACACTTCAAGGAAGCTGCTAAAATCACCCACCTGTGTGAATGGAAACTATTTGAGCATCAAACGCTTGATCCATGAGCAGCTCCCATTTCTTTGGTAAACTGTCCTCCTTTCTAGGCATAAGCAGCCTCTTCCTACAAACTATACTGCCTCTGGATGCCAAATATAGTGCCAAGTCTCGCATCACATCATGCTGTGAAAAATACAGCTCAGAGGCACTGGCATAGTTGATTGCTTGACTCCTACTAGGTTCCGTTACCAGAAGAATACAATGTATAAGAGACTGGAAGCCAATATCAAAGAGCTTGAAGAAAAACAAACAGAAGGTAAGGCACTTACTTCAGATTGCTTGTTAAATTCAATAGATTTCTACTTGCAAGTTCCAATAAGATGACAAAAGCATCCGACCACTCTATCCTTCGCACGTAAACCCAAATGTCCAATAGTGCATCCACAGAAATTCTTCTATCCTCTGGAAATGCCCCCAGGTCTAAAAAGCACTCTCGTGCTTCCTCGTCCAGAACATCAATACTGGTCTCCAAGCATCTAAGAAGCCCGTCTTTGTGATATTCTGATATTGATTCCCCATTACAAAGCTTGTTCTTGGCACTCTCCCACACTGGGAGAGGCTCACCATGCAAAGAGCTTCCGATCACTTTCAGAGCAAGTGGCAAGCCTTTACATTCCTCTTGCACCTGTGATTCATACATTAAGAAACCTAATCGAAAATTTGATAGGTGGAAAATAAAACCAAATAAATTATTTTGTTCAATACATGAATCCCTCGTTATATGTGCTTAAGGTTCATTCACAGGTTATGTTTTATGATTCATGAAGATGAATGTATGGCTATCTGTGGAAAAAGAGATTCTATTAAAGGACTATTAAGTATATGTTTAGCATATTTTTAACATCTGTTTACTTATTTCATTGTTAATCATAAAGGAAGTATTAATGTGGACCAATATCTCAACATAGGGGTATGCCACTTTAGTAATTGCTTGTAATTTACTATATTTTTACAGTAATTGCAATCACTAAATTCAACCATACTTGCAACAAACTCAACATAATGACATATCACATTCTAGTACAATAAGACATATACCTGTTTGACTAGCTGTTCATTGGCAATACTTGGAATTGATCTATGTCCAAAGGCCCAGAAGCAAAAAAGGGACAGAGCTTCATCATCATCCAGCAAGGGTAATTCATAAAGCTGAGAAAAGGTTGTTCTTGGAATGGTAGAGCGATCTCGGGTTGTCACAAGTGTCTTATATCCTTCCCCTTCAAATAACAATTTCTCCAAAATTGCCATTGACCAGACATCATCCAACACCACCAGAGTTGGCTTTGCTTGCCTCTGCAGTTGCTGTTGCAGATGTCTATGTGCATCCTCCAGATTCTGAAATTCAGGTTTCTTCCTATGAACAAGCTTCTCCCACATAGTCTCCAAAATTTTCTTAAGGTTTGGGGACTGTGAGACAGTGAGAAAAATGATATTGTTTTGGAAAATACCTGATATACATAAATAGTCAACAGACAAGTGTTTAGACAGAAATTTCATAATTTGTACAATAATAAACATCTAACTAGTTTCATTGTCAAAAAAATACCCTAGAACTTCAAATTGAAAAGCTACAACATAATTTGATTTCAGGAAGTCTAGATATCCATGATAGACACAAGCTTTAGAGATGGTAACCAAAATTGGTTCACATTTATTAGAATAGTATTTTCTTCATATTAAATTTTGGTTATCCTTAACTTGATTGTATATTTGGTTCCTCTAAAATTTGGGTCCTTAGAAGGTCCATCCACAAGGTCAACAATTGAGCTTTAACTCTGTGACTGGATGCTTCGATTACCTAAATCTACAGCCAAATAATCAAATTAAACTCAAGGTTAAACTTCTTAGCCAATAAAGCTTATGCTGTTTGTGACAACGCTTCTTGTAAATGTCAAATGTGAATTGCAATTCATGTAAATATTGTGGAAATGTAAAACAATCACTGGGCTAGAGGAGTGGACATGGATTCAGAGGTCTGAGGAGGAGGAATGCTTGTAAACCCAAACCATTGCATTCATTTTATCACCTACATTCCTAAAGAAATTATGGTCTTGCTGGTGCAAGCATTAAAAGAATGTATGGGCTACTTGAGAAAAGGATGAGCATACAGTCCCTAATATGAGGGAACGTGTTTTCGTTGTCAACGCACAAGGAAAGTTTAGAAAGAAAAGCCCCAAAGGCAAAGAGAATGTAGGGTGAGGCCTAGGGAAAGCATACAAAGAGAGTGGACACTCTCATGTGCAATTAATGGAGAATATTGTATTATTGGAGAGAGTTTGTTTATTTGTTGTACGAGTGTCCCTATATTAGGATTGGTTCCTATTTTCTAGGAGTAAGTTCTAATCTCCCTAAATTGATGTAACACATATATTTCTGATTTTATGATTAATGAGATAGAGTGTTCTCTGCTTTGGGCAGTGTCCAGGTGCATCTTGCTCACTTGTGAGCTGCTAGTTTCAGATTCTAAGTTTAAGCTCTCATAATTTAACATGGTATCAAAACCGGTGAGCCTTAGTGGCAGAATAGAGTGCCTTGGTGGCTGGTGAGCCTTACTGGCATAATTGAGTTCCTTAGTGGCTGGAGTGCCTTAGTGCCAGAATCGAGTGCCTTAGTGGTTGGGGAGCCTTAGTGGCTAGAGTGCCTTAGTGGCAGATTCGAGAGCCTTAGTGGTAGCAGTGGAGCCTTGGTGGATGAGAGCTTTGGTGGTTGGTTCAATTGTCTGTGTGAGAGAGCGCTAAAATTTTGAGGAACCCTGATCACCGCAGGTTTTGGGGGTCAAACCCATGCTGATCAACGTTGGCTCTGCACTATGAAAGGGTGCTGATGAGTGCTAGTTTTAGGGGTCAAACTCGCGCTGATCTAGAAAATCTTACAAAATTTCTATAATGTTCCTAAATAGGAATGTAAGTGATATTAAGTAAATAAACTGTGCAACAGCATATAAAAATTAAACACACATCAAACATCCCTGAAAACACTGCCAATAAGAAACTATTGAGCCATATTATTAAAAATCTACAGGCTATATACAATATGAAATGGAATGGTGCACTTGGACTTGTCCCAATGAACAAGAATGACCTACCATAGTTAAGTTGAACGCTGCCCAGCTGCTGCACCACTCTGCACTGCGCTGCTACAGTAAATTGCTACCGTGTTGAACTTCGACTAGCTGGAAGGTGCCCAAAAACTGCCTAGAAAATTGTGCGCTTTTAACCCTGAACTCCTTGGACAAAACCCAGAAAAACCTAGAAGGAATTTAGCTGAATTTGACTTTGGATTTTCAGCCCTCTTGGAGCCTCTCCCTAGCTTCGACTATCAATTTCGACTTGCAGGAAAAAGCCTGCAAATCGTACTGCAAACTCCTCCAAAATGTTGGTTTACTAGTGCTATCCAACTCCAAGCACACCAGATGGCTCATGGGCAAGATAAATTGCTCCCCAAGTCCCCATGAATTATCGCTAGATGGCCTCTATGCAGTTCCTCTATCCAGAAAATTGACTGACCCATGCTCTGGTGTAGCTGGCTGCAAACTCTAACGATTTTTTTTTTACTATGCTTCCTCCTCATTACCCAGATCTCCCAGCAAGCAATGAATCCCCTTGCTGGCTTCCAACTCCTCCTTCGTGTTTCCTAACTGCCCAGGAATACGCAGTTCTCTCTCTGCACTGATGGCTGAAGTATGTCCCTGTCCCTGAATCCTTGAAAACTCATGTGTAACAACCTCCCTAGGGCAGGCACAGATGGTCCCCCGCAGTAGAGGTTGAATCTCCCACGTGAGAGATTCGTGGCTAAACAACTAATAGACTTGCTAAGCAGCAAAACGTACAAGTGAGTGTTTGTTTGCAAATGTAGAAGATAGTCAAAAATGAGAGTTGATCCTCCTTTTATTACCTTCGGCCTCCTTAGCCTCGTGTGGGCCCCTCTATCCACCCATTCGATTTCCCTCCAAGCACATCGAATGGCCAAGTTCGAATTCCTCATGTGGGTGGCCCCTACATTCCACTAGCTCCTAAAGAAAGTCGAAATTTCCCCATAGTTCTTAAGTCTAAGGGTGGGGTCCTCCTCCTAAGTCAAAATTGTGCCAAAAATGTGTAGCAACACCCTGTGACTAATATTTTTGAAAAGGGACATGACAATTTCTCGTCAGCGTGACCAACAACGCAATGGAAGGGTGCTGATGTTTTTTTCTACTAGAGACGGCCTGAGACCGGAAGTGCTTGAGTTGGTGGTCCTGTCCAATGTGTTTTTGAAGGCCATATGCCGTGTGGATCGGGGATTGTGTGGATCGACTCAAATTTGGGTCTCTGTACATCGTAGATACCAAGATCGTGAAGATCGCTTGGGAGATTGTTGTTGAAATTCTGTTGAGGATCGGATCAGATCCGAGACTTGGAGATCGCCTCAAATATTGCCCCCATTGGTACGTTTTTCCTTTTTTTTTAGATGGCCTGTGTAAGTTTTTCACTGTTGGCCAGATCGACTGTTGGAGATAAGGGATCTAGGAGTAGATCCATAAATCAATTTTGTCACAATGAATAATCATATGGGGAAGCATACCTGAATCAGAGAAACAAGCTCAACGGGATGAATTATTCCAATTGGAAATTCAAATTGTAGACACTGCTTGAGGGGAAAAGTGCATGGGCGATTGCAAATGGGGATGAAACGAAGCCAATTCCAGCAGGAGGTAGAACAACGACAATGATTCAGGATTGGGAGAAGAGGGAGAACAAAGTAAAATTGTTATTGAAATTATCAGTGAAAGATTGTATTATCCCTCACATCAGAGAGTGCAAATCTGCAAATGATATATGGGTAACTCTCAAGGATTTGTATGAGATAAAGAATACAAATCGCTTATTGTTCTTGAAGAGAAAGATCCTCTCCATCAGGATGGAGGAGAATGAATCAGTAGCTACATTCATCTCTCAGATCAAAGAGCTTAGAGATAAGTTGGGCGATATAGTGGAGAAAATGGCAAACACTGATCTTGTCCCGATTACCACGAATGGTATGACTAATGATTATTAAATTTTTATTACATGCTTGAACACTAGGGAAAAAGCCCCCAATTTCGATGAATTGACAAGGATCTTGATGCAAGAGGAAGAGAGGCGGATGAGTTTGAAAACCCAAAATTCAAATCTCGCATTGATGGCGAAGAAAAAGCCTTTCAGAGGGAAACTCGGCACAAGACAGAAAGGCGATGGTACACCCTAGAGAAAGCCACCTCAAGGTATGTCTTTGACCAGAATAGATTCAGGAATCAAGTGTTTTTATTTTGGTAAATCTGATCGCATAGCAAAACATTGTTATAAAAAGAGCGTTGATGAAGTGAGACATAGACAAAAGAAACATACAGGGCACTTTGCTGACGAAGACTAGAATCATGAACTTAAATTGTTTGTGTTTGATTCTGCTCTGTCTGTTGAAATTGATGAGGTCGAAACCTAGTTTGTAGACTCACGAGCATCCACTCACATGGCAGGTAAGAGGAACTAGTTTTAAAGTTTTAAAGAAAACAGCACTGGTGCTAACATCTACCTTGGTGATGACAGAACCTACCAGATCAAAGGACACGAAGAGATTCCTACGATTTTCCATGATGGTAATATTAGACAAATCCAGAATGTGATGTATCTACTAGGAATTAAAAATAATTTAATCTCTATTTCGATGATTGTAGATCAAAACCTGAAGGTAGAGTTTTTTAAAACCTATTGTCTCATTAAGGATTTGCTGGATAAACAAAAACCGATTGCATCTAGAATTCGAGTTGGAGGCATATACAAGTTGAATGTCACAAGTATGTCACACCAAGCTTTGACTTCAACAACAATGACAGTAGAGAATCTTGGGCACCAAATATTCAGACACATCAAACTTCCTGATTTAGTGCTGCTACAAAAGAAAGGTATGGTGAATGGATTCCCTGTTTTAAAAAATGCACATGTTGATTGTGATGGATATGCACTTGGAAAGATGCATAGGGATGATTTTCCCTCAAGTTTAAATAGAAGAAAGAGAGATATCCTAGAACCTGTGCACACTGATATATGTGGACCAATGCGGAGAAGATGATTAGGAGGAGCATATTATTTTTTATTATTTGTTGATGATTGCACAAGATATACATGGGTATATTTTCTCAACAAGAAAAATCATACATTTGAATATTTTAAAGATTTTAGAAGTATGATTGAAAAACGAGTAGGGAAAGTCATCAAAATTCTCTCCTCATATCAAGGGGGAGAATACAAGCTCGATAACTTCATCAAATATTGCAGGGACCATGGAATAATTTAGCAATTTACAGCACCACACACTCCACATCAGAACGGGTTTGTAGAGAGGAAGAACGGAAATCTGGTGGAGTGTGCATGCAACATGTTGAAAGATAAGAACCTATCTAATGGTTTCTAGGCAGAAGCCATTAATACTGCAGTCTATTTAAAGAATAGGATTCCAACGAAGAGCCTTGACCTTAAGACTCCATTCAAAGCTTTATATGATTTTAAGCCTGCAGTTAGTCATTTAAGAGTTTTTGGTTCAAAAGCTTTTTCTCATGTTCCTAAAGAGGATAGGAAGAAACTGGATGTGAAGGCCATCAAATGCATATCTGTAGGGTATTGTTAAGAGTTTAAAGCATACAAACTATTTAATCCATCTACTCACAAGGTGTTTGTGAGTAGAGATGTTTTTCATGAGTAAGTTGATGAAGCAAATAGAGACAAAGGCTATGAGGAGTGGCACATTCCTTTGTTGATTGAGAACAAAAATGAGGAAATTAAAGACAACCATGTGCAGCAGCAACAAAAGGAAGAAACTAGTGATACAGGTACAGTCAACAAGCCAAGTCCGCTAAGAAGTGAGCAAGACATATTTGAGGCAAGTCCGCCACTGAGGAAATCAAATAGGTAGACTCAATTACCAGCAAGGTATAGAGACCATGCTCTTATAACTAGCACTTTAAATGTTATTGGACCCTTAAATTATAAAGAAACAAGTAAATATGATGAATGGTGGGCAACTGTGGAAGAGGAATATGAGTCAATACTTAAGAACAAAACCTGGTTGAATTGTTGGAAGGAAAAGACCTATAGGTTGTAAGTGGTTATATAAACCTAAATTTAAATAAGATAGTAGTGTAGACAAATACAAAGCTAGGTTGGTAGCTAAAGGTTACTCACAAAGAGAAGGAATTGATTATGAGGATACCTTTGCTCTGGTAGCTAAGCTAAACACTATTAGAATGTTGATGGCTTTAGCTACAAAGCATCATTGGAGTCTACACCAACTAGATGTGAAGTTTGCATTTTTAAATGGGGAATTGAAAGAAGAGGTTTATTTAAAACTCCTCAGTCTTTGAAGAAAGGGGAGGCACTTTAACTCTCCACCCAATCATAGGCCAGCTACATTGCAACCTTTCTTGTTAGTGAGCATGCCCGAGTCAGATTCAAAGATTGAGGAGTTCACATCTCAAAGGGTAGAAAGGGGAGAATCACAAGAGAATTGTTGAATAAAGGCTTGAATCATAGTGAATGTGCAAGGATGGGAGCATGCTGAGGAGCATGGTGTAAAGAGAAATATTGTTGTGTTGAGAAGGTGGAGTTAGGATGTGCTTTGGATTCCTGCCTAGCGGGTGGAGATGCCATGTACTCTAATACTTGTTGTGGTTTTTCATAGGTGGAGAACTTGAGGGTGGACTTTAGACTCCCGTGAGGCATAATAGGTGGAGGCACTGTGTGGTCTGGATTCTTGTCAAATTGCTAGTGAGGACATTGTGGGATCTGAATCCCTGTAGCATGAACCAGGGGGAGACACCGTGGGTTCTGGACTCCTATATTGATTGTTGGGTGGAGCACTGTGTGCACTAGATTCCATGAAGTGTTTGATTGGGTGGAGAAAAATGTGTGCTCTAGATTCCTAAGTATACTGGTGTAAATTCCTTTGAGAACTTAGCTCCTCAGTCTTTGAATCCAATTCAGGCGTTCTGACTAGAAAGAAAGGTTTCAATGTAGCTAGCCTATGGTTGGGTGGAGAGTTAAAGTGCCTCCCTCAGTTACTAGTCATCTAAGTTAATCACATAAATTTATTCACTTGTACATATGTGGCACTGTGAATGGTAATGAAATTGTTATGAACTATGGAAATGCATATAACATCACAATTTTATGGAGGAATGGGATATTCCTAGTTGGTTATGATGAGATGTTTATTATATGTTCTCATGGTTATGAGGGGCCACGAGGTTTTTGTGCTTGTTGAAATTTTACCAAGTTACAGACTTGTTTACATGATCTGAATGAATGTTTGACGTCCTCATATTGACTATTACATTGCATTGAATTCCATGGTTTGGCATGACCATAAATAGTTATTGAGTATGATTGTTGAATTTTTTAATGTTCTAATATATGCTTTACTAGTATATCTAATGGAGTATGTCTGGGATCCATTGTCTGATTCATATGATGCCACTGTGCTAGAAGTCACAAAGTAGTTCAACCATCGTTTGGCTCATTTTTGCACCCGATGGTGGGTATACCGAATGCTTTATTGTTGTGGCATGGCTATGCATAATGTTTCGAAAGTGAGTGTGGAATAAGGGCTTTGTCCCTGTTGACTTTGTTGTTCATAGAAATGTTTATGGAAGTTTCATGGAATTTCTAAGTCTGAGCATTGAAGAAATTGCCTTGTATCAGGGACTTGTATTAGTGCTAATCACCGTGATAACATGAGTGGTAGGCTTATTGCTAATCCTAATGCTTATTTCAATGTTGTGCCTCATCACCAAGCAATAACTCTTTGGAATGGGTGTTGTAGATAGAAAGCACGATGCCAAGGTCGACATCAGATGACAGAAAAATTCATGTCATGCCATCCACCTAGCTCCAAGCTCACGACTGAGCCTTTTTGGACTTGGGCACAATTAACAAAGAGTGCAATGGAAGCCTCTTCCATTTATAAATGGGAACGCATGAAATTGCACAAAGAGGGTTTGGCCTTGTGGGACCCAAATCAAGCTAAGGTGACAGATGTCACGAGGGCTAGGTAATTTTATGTGGATGCCACGTAGGTAGAATGACTTGGTAAGGTTGTTGACATGGTATCTTATCGGTGTGACATGTGGCAAGTAGAAAAGGCCTTTTTGCAGGGCCAAGTCACTGTGTTTTGGATGACATGTGGCGCCGGTAGAGAATGCCACGTGGCGAGGTGACGTCAGTATGATGTCAGCAAGATGTTGTGAAGGTAGAGTGATGTGGAGCAGATAACGTGGGTTCTACATGGACACATCGACATCGGATGGTGCCACGTGACAAGCCATGTCATCCTGGACTGTGCCTATCAGAAGATTCATGAGGCTTGCCCATGACTCTTAGTATAGGTAACAGAGAGCACGATGTCAAATATTGGTGTCTTAAGACGGGAACGTTCATGTCTGTGTCTTCCGTCTAGCGTCGGGTTCAAATGACCCTTTCCTAGTTGTGGGCGCAATTAACAGAAGCACAACAGAAAGGGTTATCCATTAGCTAACAAGAAAAGTGGCAGTAGTAGACTCCGTTAACTATCGAGGAGGCAGGGGGATCCACTATTAGGTTGGATTATTGGAGTAAATGAAGATTTAAACCACAATGTGATTAATTGATTGGCCACATGGGGTGCCATGGGGCATTATCTCGTTGGTCAGTGTATAGGAGGGCATAATTTTCAATCCAAGAATACAATTGAGGAATGATTTATATAGCTGGAAAGCTCTTGATGAGCTAAATGTGATGGTGTTATCGAAAGATAATTCTACTAACCTTGGGAAGGAAGGGAATTTTGTAATCACATTTCCACAATGAAACCTTCGAGGTTGAGTTAATTAAAAGTAACACCTCTCATCAACCCGAGAAATCTGAGGGGATGAGAGGGAGCATTACATTATTAAGGACCCATTTAACTCCATTAAATGGTGCCTGAGCTTAGTAGATTAAATGAATTAAAATGGAAAGAAACACCACAACAATTGGGTTAGGAAGATACCACCTTAGGAAACACCAACAAGTTGGATTATTTTTTTTTATAGGAAACCTTTCTAAAGTCAACTAGCTGCCCTTAGATTGCACTGCAGTGACTTTTTCTCCTGTTATCATACAAAACTTACAATATAACTGGCCTGCGGTATGCCAAAGCAACTAGATAAATTGTACCACTAATAAAACCAAGGAGTTACTAATGGGTTACAAGAAAGTGATCAAGCTGCATTTAGAAACGTTTGTGAAATATACCCTAAAGAACAGAGGACCAATATTGGACTGGTTTGCCTCTATATACCAGAATTCCCCGCGTAAAGCGCTTAACAACACAAATTACCAACATACAAAATATTGAAATTGAAAATAGACAAGTTTGAACTTAGCAACATAAAGATGCATCCTAGATATGAAATTAAAAACAGACAATTTGGAGATTAACAACAATTAGATGCATCTTCCAGAGGGGTAATATAAATATCAGACTTTCCCAGCGAAAAAAAAAGAGAGGAATGAACAACAAACTGGACATTTCAGCAACTACCCCAAACCAAAGAGTAAACATAGTGTCTTTCCGGAGATAAATGTGTTTGAATAAATGGAAAACCACTTACCTTTAATTTCGTGATCGTTACAGAGGGCTAATGCCACAGTCGTTTTGCCAACACCTCCCATTCCTTGCACCCCGACAACTGACACCTCTCTCTGGAGCAGAATCCTCTTTAAATTCCAAATATTTTTCTCCAAGCCCACTACAAAATCAGACTTTAGTAACCCGTCATAACTACAAGGAGGTTCGTCTGAAGTTCCATCAAACATGTCATCTGTACCCATCTGTTGAAGTATCATGGCATTCTCATGGGGATCATTGGTGAGCTTAGAGATTGCTTCATTCATCTTGCTCCCATCCACTGACTCCGGCTTGTAAAGATGGCGAAGACTCTTCAGTTCGGTTACGAGATTTTTCACATCAATGAGAATGTTAAGAGGCATCTGGTACTGAAGGAAATCAGAGATCTCCTTCTCTAGCTGGTGGATTTGAGAGGCATACCTGACATTGATGAAAATGTTAAAACGGCTGGTCTTCTCACACTTTTTCACCAATTCAACGCCCTTCATGAGGATTTTCAGAAAATCCTCATATATGGGATTTTGCTCCAGGTTAGGCCTTTGTAAATTCAACAAACATATATGCTGAAATATTTGAATAAGGCCTCTGAGCAGTGAATCCAATCTACTGCATGAGTTCTCGCAATTAACTCTATCCATCAGAAAGAGTTAGCAAGTGATATACAGATGCTCCTAATATACTTAATTCTCTCAAAATATCACACTCTCCTTCAATAGCTAACGTTCTCAAGTCGGCATTGCTTTGATAATTAGCCGAATACGATTTATAGCGAACACGGTCTGCTAGGAACATTTTGAGAGGGGTGGCATCAGGAAACAGTGCCACAATTTCAAGGGTGTAACTAGGCAGTGACCTGGAAATTTCTGAGCTATTATTAATTTATTTCACAATCCCAAGTCAAGTGAAGTCAAGTTAAGGTCTCACAAGTCAAGCCAAAAGGTTCGTAGATCACGGAAATGGGAAATACTGGGTAGTCGCCTGGGAAATAACAAGGACTCTGCGTTGTTTTAATTATTATCAGAATAAGAAATGGAATAAATACTTCTCTCTTCAATTGAAGGTGGAATATTCTATTAAAGTTTGAAGATGGTATACCATACATAATTGAATATAAAATGAGAATATTGTAGAACATAATTGTTTATTTTATATTTTAATAAAGCATTGTTTATATTCATATTCCCGTATATATTTATAATAAAATGGAATATCTACGTAAAATGCAAGATGGGTGTAGCCTTTTAGGTCATATTCCATTTTATATTCTATTTTATATTCTAATTAAATATAGCCTATTCCAAACCTTCCATCTTATATTTCAGTCCTACTATTAATCCACACTTTCTATCTTTTCTATCTTGTATTGATGATATTAAATTTCTGCCTTACAGGTAAGGTAGATGTCCATCTTAATTTTTAATTGTATATATTCATCTTATTTTATATTACAAAGCTAGATTATATTTTTTTTAAATATGGGATAAGATGTGGATTTCAAAGATATACTACATTAGCATATAAATGAAATATAAAAGTGAAATAAATGGTATATATATTATTTTATGTCCCAATAATTTGAAGATTTCTAGGTGTATAATATTTGTTTTATTCATAAATTTTTGCTCAGAAACTTTATAGATAAAGAAAATAATAATTTTGATATTTTCAAAGTTCAGAGTGAAATACAAGTAGAAAGTTTAAATTATAAATATTTATAAAGTTTGTTATTAATTTACAATTCTGAGAATCACTCACAATGATTAAAGAAAATTTTATTAAATATTAATTATATGTAAAATTTAAGATAGCTCAAAAATACAAAATCTTATTTTACAAGGATTGGAATACACTATATTTTCATGGAATATAATGGAATTATGAATTGCAAAGCTATTTATCATAGAAATATAAGATTAGAGAGAGAGAGTACAGATTACTTGGCATAGTCATTACTTTACATGTTGATTTTTTTGCCTAGGGCTTCTATAGATTAAAAAAATGATAAAAATGACAATTTTGATATTTTTAAAAATTTAAGTGAAAGGTAAGTGGAAAGTCTAATCTATAAATATTTTCAAATTTGTGTCATTGATTTAAAATTCTAATTAAAAAAACTCATGTTGATTAGTGCTCACCTAATTAAAATTTTCGAAGAAAATTATGTTAAATATTGATGAGATATAAAGCTCAAGATAGTTAGAAAGTGGAAAGTCTTATTTTACAAAGATTGGAATACATTATGCTTTATTGGAATATAACACGAAATATGGACTCTAAATCTATGTCTAATTGAAATATAAAAATGGATTTGATAATATCTATTCCATTTTATATTTTAATGATTTGAAGATTACTTGGTGCATAGTTTTTTCTTTACATCTTGAATTTTTGCCAAACACATTCATAGATAAAGAAGATAACAATTTTGATATTTTTCATAGTTTTTATTGTTGATTTAAAATTACAACAACAAAACCCATGGTAATTAATGATTTCCCATTAAAAAAATTCAAAGAAAATTCCATTAAATATTGACTAGATGTAAAGCTCCAAGATAAGTGGAAAGTGGAAAACCTTATTTTCCAAGAATTACAATAGACTATTTTGTTGGAATATGGATTGCAAAGCTATGCCATATATATGGATTTTATGATATATGTTTTAATGATTTGTAGATTACTTGGTACATAGTCTTTTCTCTACACATTGATTTTTTGCCAGAGAACTTTTATGGATCAAGCAAATGATATATTTTCAATGTTTTGGGTGGAAGGTAGGTGGAAAGTTCAATGATATATATTCTAATGGTTTGAAGATTACTTGGTGCATAGTCTTTTCCCTACACATTAAATTTTTCCCAAGAACTTTCATGGATAAAGCAAATGATATACTTTCAAAGTTTTGGGTGGAAGATAGGTGGAAAGTTCAAATCATATATATGTTTTCAATGTTTTGTCATTGATTTAAAATTCCAACCTAAAAACTCATGGTGATTAGCGTTTGACCACTTAAAAATTAAGAAAAAAAAAATCCATTAAATATTTGATTACATATAAAACTCAAGATAGGTGGAAAGTTGAAACCATAGATATTTTCAAAGTTATTCTTTTCATTCAAAATTCCAATAAAAAATCCTTCGTGATGAATAGTAATAAAAAATCCTTCATGATGAATAGTACTTAGTCACTTAAAAACCACAAAGAAAATTACATGTAATATTGACTAAATGCAAAGCTTATTTTACATAAATCTATATAGAATTGTGAAGTGACAAACAAGGAAAGGTGTAGAGATGAATTGTTTTATGGTTACAATTTGTTATATGTGTGACTCCATTATACACATTGGAACCTCGATAATTTGATGCAAGATTTATTTTTTTTGGCTATTTTATTTTTAAGAACACTTAAATATTTCCATGCTTAAAGGTTGTTTTCCCTGCCCAATTCAAACCTTGAGTGAAGCCCACAAATGTATGATAAATTGGCTACAACAAAGAAGGGTACTATGCATAGTTTTAGTTATGTGAAGGTATAGATAGAAAAAACATGTATAACTTATTCTTCACTTTGCATAAAACAAGGTCAGAAGGCTTAAAATATGGTTGACTTAAAAGGTGATGTGCTGATAAGAATATTGGGAAGATGGGAGGTGCATAGAATTGTCGACAATGGGAAGTGTTAGCCCTGAGATGCAATGCTGATTTTTTTTTTTAAGGATGAAGGAAAGGCTCGGTCTGCTTCGTTGTTCTTAAAGGGGTCCGACATGGGCCATCATTCCCCTTCTTCTTTTACCCTGCTCACACTCTACCCGTCCGATTTCCTAAATCAACCTTCATACCCCGACAAACCCCTCTTTAATATTAGCCCCAAGTGAATTAGCCAAAAAACCCCATAAAACCTTACATATTCACTATACGCGTCGTCAGCACAGCTCCCCAGGGTGCCTCGTAATTCCACCTCCCTTCGCCGTTGATCTTTTCCCGCCGATCCAATGGCCCACATACCTCCCGGTCAATGCATCATGCCCGATCACTCTCCACCATTAGATCAACCCCGCCAGATCTAATGGTCAGTGCCCATATCGCATGGACAACAAGTGCAAAAAGTACCTGCTCGATGAAGGTTGTTTTTCTCTTTCCCCACCGCTACGTGTCATCCATTGAATGGCATCACGTGAATTCTGACATTTTCCACTTATCGCCCGATGCCCTCCCGATAAAAGTTGTTTCAACTTAAACTAAACCACCCCGCGTGTTAACGTCTATGCATCTCCGCCGCCCGATAACTGTCCAATCTATCGGCCGAAAGATCCACCGGCCCGGACATGTTCTGCTCTCACCATGACCGCTAGCCTCCCAAAAGTGATCCCCACCACACATCTTCCTTAATCTGACGACCACCATTCATGATCAGTCACAACCGTTCATCTGCCCATGCACTCCATACCCCACATCTTGTCTGTTATGCGAAGAAGAAGATGGCCGACTTTGTCAGTCTGGTGACAGTCTAACCATGAAACTGAATTAAAAGAAGAGCATGACAGGAGGAGAAAAGGACACAGCACGACTCAACAATCGAATTAAACAGTCATGGAACTTCACTGCCATGATCAATCTGACCACCTAGAGGACAGCATGGTACCAAAATTGATTAGGTTTTCATAGTGGAGAAAGCAACTACGTTCAAAGACGCTATCAGACACTTAATGGTAGTTGGTGGTCAATTAAGACCCCTCCATCCCTAAACAACTAAGGGCCATTGTAATGATAGATTATAAATAGCCAGAAGAAAGATGGAATCATGGTTGGCAATTGTGTTTCAGTTCAACTTCTTGAGACTGTAGATATTTTGTAACTTGCAGCATCTCATCTTCATTTTCAGCAATGCAAGCTTCTTTTGCTGTTAATTGCTCAATGCCCATTTCTCCTCTGTTCTGAGCTTGTGCTTGAAGTGTTGTATTCATGATTTATTCTATGTCTAATGCTAGATAACGGTCATCTTATCTCTGGATTAGACAATTGAATGTATCAGTGAGCGGGTCACTCAGGTTTCTTCTATATCTAATGCAAGATAATTGTCATCCCATCTCTGCATTGATAGATTAGATTTGCAAGTTTATTAACTAGTTGCAGCTGGCCATCATACATTATGTATGCATCTGCTGGTGTGGTTAGTATTATTCATTTATTCACCTAATTCCCATATTGTTGAGAATTGGTGGTCTAAAGCCTTGTAGTCTGAGGGTGTTCATGCATGTCTAGAGTGAAAACGAAGTAGAAGTGGTTATCTAGCTTGAACCAAATCATCACCCATCCCAATAAGTTCCTAGAATCATATTTAAGATTATATGTTACCAGGCATCTCTGAGCTACAACCTACGAGAGTTTCTTGGAGCCCTAACCTAATTGGAGTCATTGCCGGGTAGAGGAGATTGAAGTCCAGCTTCCCTGGGAGACAACATAGATCCAGATTTGATTATAGACAAAGTTTGGACACATTTTTGGTTCTAATCATCTATCTGGCGACTCTACTGGAGGCTGAACCTCTTGGCGACTCCACATCATAAGTTCTGGCTTAGTTTGTGAGGCATACTCGAAGAAATCCTTAGAGGTCACCAGTTGGCCCAATACCTAACCCTAAAAATATCATCAAAGGAAGAAAGTTATTGCAGAAAGGAGCACCAGGATCAGGTAAACCTAAACAAGCTTATGCATCTCTTCGAGAAAGGCTTGTAACAGAGCACATACATGTTGAGAATATAACCTTTAGCACTAGCAGTGAAGAAATATTTTCGGAGATTCATAAAGCTCCTTATTCTTTGGGTCCTCCTTTGGATTTCATTCCAAAGGAAACCTCCCCTCCTATCCATCATATTCCTTTAACCCTGTCAGTCAGTTCTCAACTCCCTACCTTTCAGGCTGCCAACACTCTTTCATCTACCCTAGTCATGGCAGGCCCACAAGCACCCACCAAAATGGAAAGAATCATAGTTGCTACGTATGAGCCCATGGTATTGCCTACTCATTTGAATTCCATCCCTGTAGGAGAATATCATAAGTACATGCCTAAGTTCATTGGGACAGAAGGAGTCACAACAGAAGAACAGCTCAAGTCATTCTATAGCTATGCTGATAACCTAGATATTAGTGAAGATGATGTATCGATGAGAGTATTAGTCCAAAGCCTAGATGGAGAGGCTAGAAAATGGTTCAGAGAATTAACCCCTAGGTCTATAACAAACATTGAGGCCTTAGATGATGTGTTCCTAAAGCATTGGGGGGATAAGAAAGATCTTCTTTATTATCATACTGATTTTGGCAACCTAAAAAGGGAAAATGGGGAGTCATTGTCCGATTTCAATAAAAGGTTCAACCACATGTACAACAAGATACCAGCTGAAGTGAAACCTACTCCCACCTCTGTCAAGCTCACCTATGCCAATGCCTTTGATTTTGACTTCTGCCTGCTATTGAGAGAAAGAAGATGTGCTTCCCTGGCTAAGATGTAGGATGCAGCATTGGAAGTAGAATCCAACATCATGGCTACAGAGAAGCTCAAGAGACATGCTGACAGAAGGAGACAGAGAGATGAATCTTCCTCATCTTCAGACCCCAAGATGGATAAAATGGCCAAGATGATAGATTCATTAGCCTTTGAGGTTTCCAAATTAAAGGTTGAGCAATACTTTGGGAAAGGAAGAGTTCCCAACACCTTTGCTCCTACAAATATAAATCCATATAGAAGAGCAAATAAGAAGTTGCAGATTTTGAAAAGAAATAAAGAGGCCAATGAAGACAAAAGGGTGAAGGTCCTTTTTCAGAATGTAGTCATGGAAGAAGAAAAGTTTGAGGAAGGTGATGAGATTCATTGCATGGAAGACAAAGGCAACACCACTTTTTTAACCAACGCTACCTATGAGAAGTTATTATTCAATGGCTAGATCAGCCAAGAGTGGGACAGAGAAGTTGTTCTGTAAACTGTAGATTAGCACCAATATAATCTAAGGTCTATGATGAATAATGTCAAAGAAACTCCTGTTCATAAAGTTGTTGTCTTTAGAGAACAACAAGCTAACAAGAAGAAGCAACCAACAGTTGATCGTATCATCCTCAAAACTCCAGCCATAGAGGTAAGAGGCCTTGACAAGTTCCCTTCTTCTTTCAATTTTCAATCGAAAATCCAAAATTCAAGAATGCCTATGCCCTTGATTGAACCAGTGAAGAATGAGTCCTTCCAGAAATCTCTCCTAGTTGAGGATCTTGAGCCTAAAACCATCCAAGCTTCCACTGACTATGTGAATCTACAAGATGACCAACCAACTGTTATTCTCAGCTCAGTGATTGAAAATTGTGAAGACAACTCCCCATCATCCTATGTTCCTCTGTCCATTCATGATAAAATCCTTGACAATTGCCTTCTGGACACTAGAGTTAGCCATAATCCAATGCCTAAGGCTATCATGGATAAGCCCGGTCTTGACATTACCAAGCCTTATTAGTTAGCTTCTATGCAATTAAAAAAAACAGTGTGCCAGGTCATAGAGGAGGAAGGCCCACAGATTTGGGATATGTTCTTTGATGGAGCTTGCTCTAAGGAAGCTGCAGGAACATGTGAATTCCATGTGTCCTCCACACAAGAATGCATTGATTCACCTTTTATATTAACTTTCCAAGTCAAAAACGACACAACAGAGTATAAAGTAGACCTTATTATTCAACAGGTGTAAAAAACCTTCCATGCAAAACATCCAAGGCTGAATGTATACAGAGATGAGGTGAAATATAGACCATCTCTGCCTGATAATATCAAATGCTATAAATTTTTTGAAGTAGGTAATCAAATCAATAGGCTTCTGCAAGTATTTGATGAATCGGGTGATATGCACATTGACCAAGAGAAAGAAACCTTTCATAGAAAGGTAAAAATGGTCAATTTTTAGTATGGTGATTGTTTTCTCAGAAAGAATGCATCAAAGGAAGGATAATTTTTTGATGGCCCATTCAATGGACTGTTCTTCGAACTTTATTTTAGTTAAGGCTTTCAAGCCTTGGTATTGTAAATATGTTGTTTTCAAAGTTTTTATTTTCATGTTTAATAGACTCCATGCCTAATGAAACACTAGGAGGAAGATTTGATTTTGGTTTTACTGGAAAGGTATTTGTCTACAGTTCTTAAAACCTCACAGGGAGGATTTCATCCCTAGAAGGAGCCATTGTTAGCCCTGAAATGCAGTGCTAACTTTTTTTTAACGATGAAGGAAAGGCTCGGTCTGCTTCGCTGTTCTTAAAAGGGCCCCACATGGGCCATCATTCTCGTTCTTCTTTTACCCCGTACACACTCTACTTGTCCCATTTCCTTAATCAACCTTCATACCCTGAGAAAACCCTCTTTAATCTTAGCCCCAAGCGAATTAGCCAAAAACCCCCATAAAACCTTACCCATTCACCATACATGCCATTAGCACAACTCCTGAGGGTGCCTCGTAATTTCACCTCCCTCCACCATTGATCTTTTCCTGCTGATTCAACGGCCCACATTCATCCTGATCAATGCATCATGCCCGATCGCTCTCCACCGTTAGATCAACCCCACCAGATATAACTATCAATGCCCATATTGCGCGGACAGCAAGCGCACAAAATACCCGCCCGATGAGGGCAATTTTTCTCTTTCCCCGCTTCTACGTGTCATCCATGGAATGGCATTGGGCGAATTCTAACATTTTCTGCTTACCGCCCGATGCATGCCTAATAAAAGTTGCTTCCACTTAAACTAAACCACCCCCCGTGTTACCGTCTATGCATCTCTGTCGCCCGATAACCATCCGATCTGTGGTTGGAAGATCTAACGACCTAGACATGTTCCACTCCTACCATGACCGCTAGCCTCCAAAAATTGATCCCCAACACACATCTCCCGTGATCCGACAGCCACCATTCATGTTCACTCACAACCATTCATCTGCCCATGCACTCCATACGCCACGTCCTGTCTGTTACGCGAAGAAGAAGATGGACGACTCTGTCAGTCTGGCGACAATCTGACCATGAAACTGAATTAAAAGAAGAGCATGGATGGAGGAGAAAATCACACAACACGACTCAAGAACCAAATTAAACAATCATGGAACTTTATTACCATGATCAATCCGACCACCTGGAGTACAACACAGTACCAGAACTGATCAAGTTTTCGCAGTGGAGAACGCAACTACGTTCAAAGATGCTATCAGACAATTAATGGTAGTTGGTGGTCAATTAAGACCCATCCATCCCTAAACGGTTAAGGGCCATTGTAATGATAGATTATAAATAGCTAGAAGAAAGACGGAATCATGGTTGGCAATTGTGTTTCGGTTCAACTTCTGGAGACTGTAGATATTCTGTAACTTGCAGCGTCTCATCTTCATTTTCAGCAATGTAAGCTTCTTTTGTTGTTAATTGCTCAATGCCCATTTCTCCTCTGTTCTAAGCTTGTGCCTGAAGTGTTGTATTCATGATTTCTTCTACGTCTAATGCTAGATAACTATCATCTTATCTTTGGATTAGACAATTGAATGTATCAATGAGTGGGTCACTCAAGTTTCTTCTATATCTAATGCAAGATAACTGTCATCTTATCTCTGCATTGATAGATTAGATTTACAAGTTTCTTTACTAGTTGCAGCTGGCCATCATACATTATATATGCATCTGTTGGTTTGGTTAGTATTCTTCATCTATTCACCTAATTCCCAAATTTTTGAGCATTGGTTGTCTAAAGCCTTGTAGTCTGAGGGTGTTCATGCATGTCTGGAGTGAAAATAGAGTAGAAGTGGTTATTTGGCTTGAACCAAACCATCACCCATCCCAATAAGTTCCTAGAACCATATTGAAGATTATATGTTACTATGCATCTCTGAGCTACAACCTAGGAGAGTTTCCTAGAGCCCTAACCTAATTGGTGCTATTACCGAGGAGAGGAGATTGAAGCTTAGCTTCCCTGGGAGACAACACAGATCTAGCTTTGATGATAGACAAAGTTTGGACACATTTTTGGTTGTAATCATCTATCTGGCGACTCTACTGGAGGCTGAACCTCTTGGAGACTCCACATCATAAGTTCTAGCTCAGTTTGTGAGGCATACTCGGAGAAATCCTCAGAGGTCACCAACTGTCCCAGTGCTTGACCCTGAAAAGATCATCAAAGGAAGAAATTTATCGCAGAAAGGAGCACCAGGATCAAGTAAGCCTAAACAAGCTTATGCATCTTTTCGAGAAAGGCTTGTAATAGAGCACATACATGTTGATAATATAGCCTTTAGCACTAGCAGTGAAATTTTTTTTCGTAGATTCATAAAGCTCCTTATTCTTTGGGTCCTCCTTTGGATTTCAGCCCTAAGGAAACCTCCCCTCCTGTCCATCATATTCCTTTAACCCTGTCAGTCAGTTCTCAACTCCCTACCTTTCAGACTACCAACACTCTTTCATTTACCCCAGTCATGGCAGGCCCACAAGCACCCACCAAAATGGAAAGAATCATAGCTGCTACGTATGGGCCCTTGGTATTGCCTACTCCTTTGAATGCCATGCCTGTAGGAGAATATCAAAAGTACACGCCTAAGTTCACTAGGACATAAGGAGTCACAACAGAAGAACAGCTTGAGTCATTCTATAGCTATGCTGATAACCTAGATATTAGTGAAGATGATGTATGGATGAGAGTATTCATCCAAAGCCTAGATGGAGAGGCTAGAAAATGGTTCAGAGAATTAACCTCTAGGTCTATAATAGACATTGAGGCCTTAGATGATGTGTTCCTAAAGCATTGGGGGGATAATAAAGATTTGCTCTATTATCATACTGAGTTTGGCAACCTAAAAAGAGAATATGGGGAGTCATTGTCCGATTTCAATAAAAGGTTCAACCGCATGTACAACAAGATACCAGCTGAAGTGAAACCTACTCCCACCTCTGCCAAGCTCACCTATGCCAATGCCTTTGATTCTGACTTTTGCCTGCTATTGAGAGAAAGAAGATGTGCTTTTCTGGCTGAGATGTAGGATGCAGCATTGGAAGTAGAATCCAACATCATGGTTGCAGAAAAGCTCAAGGGACATGCTAATAGAAGGAGACAAAGGGGTGAATCTTTGTCATCTTCAGACCCCAAGATGGATAAATTGGCCAAGATGATAAAGTCATTAGCCTCTAAGGCTTCCAAATTAAAGGTTGAGCAACACTTTGGGAAAGGAAGAGTTCCCAACATCTTTTTTCCTCCAAATCTAAATCCATATAGAAGAGAAAATGAGTAGTTGCAGATTTTGCATGTTAAAATTTCTGTTTTCCCACCCCGGTTTTCAGTTTCTCCTTATTTCTCCCATGTAGTTAAATGCCCTTTCCCATAAACATACATTCAACAAGCTGGAAAAAATAAATTCTGCTGAAAACACAAATTCTAGAAAATTTACAGAATGCTGGAAATTGCAGAAATAAAAATCAGCAGTAATAAACAGCCATAAAAACACATTAAA
>APFE030451985.1:111995-126460 GCA_000404065.3 Pinus taeda | reverse complement strand
TATATTCATAAATATATGTCCTTTCAACGTATATTTAAAATAGAATTAACTATTTAACTTTTACAACTAACTAATATTTATAAACTATTTGATTACTAATTAATTTATTCATGTAGCCCACGGGGCTTTGGATTGATGGTGAATGGGTGCGCTGTTAAGGCACTCCTTGCGACAGGTCACTGGTTCAAATCCCCCGTGGGTACTTAGGTTAGTCTTAATGTAGAAAAAAATAAGAAATTATTCGTGTATTTACTTAATTAAAATTAAGAATTAAATGTCCCTTTAACTTATACTTGATTTAAAATATAATTAACTAATTTCTATTACTTGAATTATTTTATGATTATAATATATTAACTTGCTTATTCTAACATATAGTTGTAACTATAAAATTATCCATTTATGTTTATAAGGAAATTAATAACTGATTTTGCTTATTTACTCAATTATGCCCTTCATAGTCTAGCTAGCCGTTTCCTGGTCAAATCTAGTTGTTATCTTTATAGCCATTACCTGATCTGGAAATTTGGTCATGGGATATTCCGCCTGATCTATTTATATTGCATAGCAAGTTTTGCTCATTCAACTTGTCCTGACGATGAACCACACTGGCTGGTTCGAAACACGTCGACTGAAATATCTTTATGTGATTTTTCGCCGAAGATTCTTCTCAAAATTGATATGGATCACAAAAGCCTAAATTTGTTAAGAAAAGAGGTGTGCTACAATGATGGATTTATAGTTACAAAAAATAATAAGTCAAGAAGAAATGTTGACACAACTTCAAGTAGAGTTAAAAATGGTAAAAGGGGAAAACATTCCACTTCCATAGTGGATTCTTGCACCATGAATAAAACATTTGGGGTATGCACATCCTCTGAAACCTTTCTCATTACAATTCACTAAAAGAGTGTTTTGGTAACTTTAAATTGAATACGAAGGGAAAAGGCTTTCATTTTATGAAGGAAATGTTGGCATTATGGCCTATTAGGGTGGCCTTGATGTAAACCTAAATTGTGGTCTTATCACATCCTTGGTGATTGGAATTATGGCTTGAGACAATTTATGATTGATTTAATGGTTGATGTTACTGTAGTGATGCATAGGTTGTTGAGGCTTATATAGGTCCAAGGGAAGTGTTGAAAAAGGCTTGAAAACAAGTAACAGAAAGCACAATTTTAGGGAAAAAAGAAATTGAATTTTCCACATGTTACAAGACTATGATACTAGAATTCCATACTCCAATATTACAAGAATTTCATGCTCCAATACTACCAAAATTCCATACTCCAGTACTATCGAAATTCCATACTCTGGTAATTCACTAATGTTGAAAATGGTCCAAAATTGTTGAGAACATTAATCACTTGGTCCACAAATGTATGCGTTGGTCCACTTGGACGTGGTCACAAATCATCACTTGGACGTGGTCACAAATCATTTTTGGTCTTAGACGTTTACAAATCATGCATGCATTGATCGAATGGAAAATTAAAATGGTCCAAGCACTCTATGAATTGGTTAAGGACAGTATATGGTTATGATCTATAGAGTAGGCATTATAATTAAATATTATCTTATCATTAACCCATCAAAAGTTAATTTTGTCCAAAGGGTGGTGTGGAAAAGCAATCAAATGTTAGAATTGATTGTGCCCATGGTAAATCGCGTCGCTTATCCTATAAATGTCTCGCAAAATCGCATTTGGGATATGCATTTGCAGTTTTGAGATGTATTTATTGAGTTATCTGATGTGTGGTTTAAAAGCAATGGAATGGTGTGTGTCTCAAATTAATATGTTGTGATTATTACGTTGGCTAGCGTGATTGGTATTCACCACTGTGCATTAGATGAAGATAGTGTATTTGATGGAGATCGATTGGTTCTAACACAAGTGATGGCATCAATTTTTTTCTAAGGATTAGATCTAATTAAGTTTGGGAAGATTGATAAATTTAATGATTTAATTTTTGTTAATTTTTGTAATGGGTCAATTTTCATTTTAGATATCTCAAATGACCGAGATGATAATTTCATTGGGTTCCTCTTTTTGAGAGGACCAAAATCCACCTAAAGATCACTTTATTTGGACATGTGAAATTTAATTTTTGAATTTATTTATTCACTCATGTATATTGGGTTAGGTCGGCCATAAGCACATCTTAAATTGGACAGGCCGGCCTCAACCCAAGTGGACCCTCATGAAATCCTATAAATAGAAGAGACCTGAAGCTCATTTGGACACATTGATCAAGCCAACCTCTCTTCTCTTATTGTCTTGGTTCGTACAGGTCTTTTGGAGGAAAGTTCATGCAAGGGTTCAAAATCTAAGGGATAAAGCTCAAACTGAATTAGGGTTTTCTGGTCCCTGGATGTTGGCACGAAACTAGCCATTTTAGTCCCTCGACATTGGCACACAGTGGTCAAGACAATGTCTATAGAGCTCTAGATGCTGGAACAGAAGCCTATGGGAGTATCTAAGGTTTCAGAGGCAAATTTGGAGGTGTTGGTCTCCGGACCCTCGCACAAATTGGTCCTGAAAGTGTCCAGGATTTTTCAGATGCATGCACAGTAACTGGAAGATATTGTATGGGGATTTGGAGTAGCTATGATGAGTTGGTCCCAAGACGCACATAGATAATGGTCTAGGGAGTGTCTGAGTTACCATAGACGCTGACATATAGTTCAAAGAGAGGGTCTGGAGTGGTGGTTTAATCAATCCCAATTGATCGAGACTACAACATTTAATTTTCAACCTAGGGAAGGTCTTGTTGTTACAATGGAGTTCGCACTATCTATGTTGATACACTACAACCAAGAATGAAAAATGGAAAGAACAGTAAAAGATGTCTCTCAACCAATTGCAAAAATCAAATCATTCATGTAGAAATTAAAGCACTCCACATAATTGAAATCAAACTTAGCAATTATCAGAGTAAGGGCGCGCCACACAGTAAACTAATGACTACACCAACTGGTCACTATCATTCTGTTTAATCAAACTAGTATAACATCATAATATAATTTGGAACAGAAGCAAATGTATTTCATAAATTGTACAACAACAATAGAAAACCATATGATAATAAAAGAAACAATAATTTACATTACTTCTACCGCTGCAGTCCCTGCTAAAAAGGATGGCTCTTCCTCCCTAGCAAGGGCACAATAATAACATGAGATTAGTTAACGAATCAGATGAAAAGCATCACCGTAGTGATTTTAATATTAAAAAATAATTCCCAATTACAAAAGAAAAATAACAATGCTTTTCTACATGCCATCCTTGTACATAAGAAATCAAGTTTCTTTTATAATTATTACATGTCCGAAATTAAGAATAGATGAATCATGAAAATCCCAGGATTCTCATGATGCTCATAAAATAAAAATCCAAAATGAAAAATAAATAAGTCATGAAAATCCCACGATTGTCATGATGGTCATAAAATAAAAGTAGTTACAACCTATTTCTAAATACGAATGCTTCTCAAATACATTGATTAATATTGCAATACGAATGCTTCTCAAATACATTGGTTAATATTGCAACCACGGTTGTAAATACGAATGCTTCTCAAATACATTGATTAATATTGCAATACGAATGCTTCTCAAATACATTGGTTAATATTGCAACCACGGTTGTAAAGTCATTATTCAATGTAACCCTCTCGCTTTTTTTTTCTAAATTTTAGATATTTTATTCAGGAAAAAATAGAGCGGAAGATTATAGAAAAAGACATCCATAAAACAAAATTCCGACTATACTGCACACGAAGCTCCATGAAATTTGAAACTGAATTTTCCACTCCAAAAATGGTTTGTCAGCGAATTAAATTACTCCGTATTCTAACCAAATTGCTCTTCCATTTCAAGGCTGTGTGGAATTGACTTCTGACTTCCCATGCCCGGTGGAACCTTAAGTTGTGATTGTGATTTATGGCATGATTTATGTGATTAATATGGATCTTTTCAATGGAAGTTGTTGATACGATTTATAATTAATTAATTAATTATGGTGAGTTTCTTCAGGGTCTAAAATAAATAATGATAAGGTATTTTTTTTTCACATTTATTGTAAATTTTTTATATTATTTATTAGGATTAAAAAAATTAAAAAAAAATTATGTACATTTTGTTATACCAAATTATATTTGAAAATTTTTTTATTTTAAAGAAAAATAAATAGTTAAACTAAAAGCCACAATCAACAAAGTTAAAAATGATGGGAAGGAAAAACAAATAGCTGAATTAAAAAACAAACGTGAGTAAAAAATAACAGGCTAATTAAAAGGCACAAAGAATGAAATTTAAAATTTAAACTGAGTTTGTTCACTTTCTAAAATAAATGTTGATAACGTGTTTTGACTAGTGTAAGCTATAAATTATGTGTGCAAAAGTTTAGTAATGGGGCTAGCGTGGCTTAGGCAAGATGCAATCAATAACATTGAGAGCTTAGATACCCTTGAGTCACCACTACTAAAGCCTATAATTAACATAACCTAGCAAACAAAAGCATATTTATGGTATGCTGACAATTTCCTCATGCTTGGTTGTATGTGATGTAAAGAGAAAAACTACTCTTAAAGATTCATACAGAGTGGCATATGAGGTTCTTAGATTTTTCAATGCACTTATGACATTTACTTTTTGCTTGAAACTTTCCTAGTTAGCATTTGCTATTATAAAAAAAACACATTTACTAATCAAAATATTGTGAATTGATGCAGGAGCATTTAGCCCAAAGAAAATCATTGTAAATAGTTGACATAGGGGGTCATGCATTTTAAGAAATAATTTCCTAAGTTCCAAGTGAAAGTAATATTTAGGCCTTTAAGTGTGATTTAATTAAATGCTCTCAAAATAAATAAATAAGAACATGAGTAATTCCATGATTCTAGGAGCAAGGGAGAGCTTTTAGGCATAAAAGGAATAGATGTGGACCGAGGAGGCTTTTCTGCCATGTATGCATGCATGTAGAGCTTTAGGATTTTGTTAGAGGATTGATCGGACCTTCAACAATCCAATCCAATGTTTCCATATATATATATATGTATGTATGTATGTATGTATGTATGTATGTATCTAAGCCTACGGGCAAGTAGAGGCCACAAGTGTTGAGAATCAGGCCTGTGAGAGAGACCGAGAGTCTCAATTGTAATCAATTGCTTTTATGTGTTAATACAAAGTAGGAGTTCAATTCTGGGTGTGCATATGCGTGAATTGAATGTATATGATTTGATTTCATGTGAATTATGAACTCGTAGATTCTGTAAAGAAGTACAGACAGAGTTCTATAGTATGCAAGGGCGTAACACGCTCAGAGATGAATCACAAGGAATCATTGAATCCTAGTGAAAAGCAAAGTTAGTTTTGGAGGGGAATTGGAGCATCAGAGTGGCATAGTAGAAGCAATGAAGAATGAAACCTTTAAAGAAGCAATCACCAAGAAATTGAAGAAACATTGAAAAAATTCTAAGTAAAAGGAATTGTGGAGAAGTGCAGGTGACACTCAGCAGTCATTGGATCATCTAGATCAATGGCTGAGATCAAATCGCAGTGGCAGAAGACCCTTTCAAGCTATCAGGATAAACCTTGGAAGGTTGCAAAGGGTGAGCGCGATTAATCGTGGACCGTTAGATCGTTGCTGGATCAACGGCCTCGATTAAATCGCATATCAGCAATCAGAGGTACCAAGGGGCAACAATTAGTGGAGTTGCGATATTGCGATATGGCGGTTAATCGTAGGCCATTGGATCGTGGCCAGATCAACGGTCACGATTAAATCGCATATCGGCGATCGAAGGCACCAAGGGTTAGCAGTTTAGTGGAATTGTGATATCGTCGATGGCGATATCGACGATAAAACATATCGGTGATCGGAGGTTGGAGCAATGCTACAAGCGAAGAATGGCGTAGACCCACCGATAATTATAGAGGCGGTTCTATTATTTTTGAAGTCCGACTATCGGTGATCGGGAGTCAGGGTAATTGGCGTTCGGTGGAGGAACTTTATAGTGTCGAACCCAACGATACATCGATTCGGGACTATACATTTTGAAATCCGTAAGGTATGAACAGAGGGAATTTCATTCCCAAGTAGTTAATATTTCCGGTAGTGTGGGCCTTTTCACATAAGCATTTGTTTGCGACTTCCGATAGTTATATCAAAGTCGGAGGAAGGGAAATAGCATATATATATATATATATATATATGACTACCGAACATTGCGATGAGGTTCTAACCTCGAAGTTGGTGCTAAACTTGTAAGCGCTGCAAAAAGTATGCGTATTGTGTGTTAATCCTTTGTATAAGGATTATAATGGAATAAAAAGTGAGATACATGGAATTTCATATATAGTCCGAGAGGAAGTATTGGCGGGGTGATTGGGTACCATTGTAGAGGAATAGAGGAATGGGCCTCTTGACCAATTATGGTCTGTAGATTTAACTCCATTGCAGAGTTGAATATCATGGGACAATTGTGGATGCATCATTGAGTAAATGCATACTGTGGGTTTGTGCGGGCGGTTTTACCCTGGCATCAGTTGTGGTTAAGTATGGCTGATGTGGGGTATAGTTAGGCACCATGAATGAACTTATGAAGTATAGATTAGTTGTTTTGAATGTGGTTTAGTCAAATAGTCCAGTCATAAATTCAAATCTCATGGAAAAGTTAAGGATAGAAACTATAATGGAAAATTAAATTTGATGATAAACATCTCATTATAAGTGGAACTTTTTTTTAATCTAATAAACCAATATATTTATAGTGCTGAATCCATTTCTCCATTAAAAAATAAAATTGAAATACTCTTACTATCAAATTCAAGCCTTTCTATCAAATTTGTTGAAAAAAAAACCAGCCATTTTTAATTTTCCACTTGAAAAAAGGCTTTCTCCACAAATTAAATGATTTCGTATTCAACCTAAAGTGCTCTTCCATTCCCATTCCATTGCTTTGTGGAATCAACTTGCGTATTCCGCTGCCGTATGTTGTGATATATGGCGTGATTTCCCTGGAAGCCTTCGTCATACACCACATGTCAGCTGACGGTTGTCATATATATATATAAATGTCATCGTGGTAGGTCCGTATGTGGGAGCTTCGTCAATACCACATGGTCAGCTGATGTTGTCATATATATATGTATATATATTCATCGTGGTAAGTCGTATGTGGTGGTAACGGAGAAGCAACGCAGAAAGCTTCACACCGCCTTGCATTAAATATGTAAATACCTCATCAGAGCATATGAAGCTCTCGGAAGTTTCAGAGCTGCTATACGCGACCCGGACTTTTTGCTTGGAACTTTCCAAGTGCTTGCTGTGATACAAATTCCATTGGACTACAGGCTCAGAACTTCCCGAGTACTGGGTGTTATTATAAAAACACATTCACTGATCAAAGCATTGTGAAAAGCTACATTTTGAAGAGAGAGAAATCAGGTATTCAAGGAGTAGTGTGATATTTTGGAGCATCTGTATTTCACTTTTCTGGATTGTTCTGATGGATAGATTTAGTTGCAAGATTTCATGCGCTAAATTGGATGCGCTGCTCTCAGCTCTTATTCAAATATTTCAGCCTGTATGCTTGTTGAATTTACAGAAGCCTGAGAGTGAGCAAAATACAGTATACGAGAACTTCCTGAACATCCTCATGAAGGGCGTTGAATTGGTGAAAAAGTGTGAGAAGACCAGCGTTTTCAATTTCTTTCATCATCTCAGATATGCTTCTCAAATCCGCCAGCTCGAGAAGGAAATTTCTGACTTCCTTCAGTACCAGATGCCTCTCAACATTCTGCTTGACGTGAAGAATATCTTGACAGAGCTGAACAGTCTTCGCCGTCTGTACGAGTTGGGATCAATGGATGAGAGCAAGATGAATGGAACTATCCTCAAACACTCGTCCAAGCTCACCAATGATGCGCACGAGAATGCCATGATGCTTCAACAAATGGCTGTGGATGAGATGCTTGATGGAAATTCTGTTGAGGTTCCTTGTAGTTATGATGGGTTCGCAAAGCCTGATTTTGTAATGGGGTTAGAGAAAAATATTGCGAATTTGAAGAGGATTCTGTTTCAGAAAGAGATGTCCCTTGTGGCGGTGCAAGGCATGGGAGGTATTGGCAAAACAACCATAGCATTGGCCCTCTGCAACGATAAAGAAATAAGAGGTGATTGGTTTTCCATCATTCTTATCTCGGGAAAGGCACCGTGTTTACTCTTCGGTTCCGGTGAAGTACCAATTTCTTCTTCATTCTTTTATTTTCCTTTAAAAGAAAGATCTGGTAATTTTGCTTCTAGAAAAGACTCATTTAAACCAGGTCCAAAGACACACATCCTGTTTGGTTAGCTCCAAGTTATTTATTTTGAAGTCAATATTTTGTATGTTTATGATTCCAATATTTTATATGTTTATTATAGTTGATAATTCAGGTGGTAAAGATCCAATCTCTCTCATTATGTGATGCAATTATTTTGTATGGGATGTTTGAATAATTTATATGGTTAAGTTTTAATTTTATTTTTTTAATTATAGAGGATAGTTTAATTGGAGATTCTTGTGTATTTTTATTTAGTTTTAGATTTCATTTAGAGTATAATTTTAGCTTTTTGTGTAAGGATAAAGGAGTATGCTGCTCCATTCTTGCTAAGTCATAAATTTCTTCCATATCTAGCTTATTAGTTGTTAGATATACTCTTGGTGGTTGTTGGATATACTCCTGGGGTTATAGTGACAATCTCTTGGTAAATTATTAGGGCTATTTAAGTTAGTTCAAGGCATATATGATGTCATTATAATTTAAAATTATATTTAACAACCCACTAATCAAATATATCACTAGCTTAATGACTTAGGATTTCTATTTCAAGGGAGTCTACTCTTTTAGTCTTATCTAGAGAGGTCTCCATTTAGTCTTATCTAGAGAGGTCCCTCTACATCTTTTTAATAAAAACAAACCATATTTTTACTAAATTCCCTCTTTTATACCACCAAGACCTAAACTCCATATCCCCCATCCCCCACCCAGTACCTACAATAACTTGATTTTATTTTTCCACTACATCTAATCTAAATAAATATTGATAAAAACCTCCAAATTCCTTTTATTGAGTCCCCACACTAATACATCTTTCTAATAAAATTAACCCCTTATTTTTAATAGATATCTCCTATTTTTAGAGAATAAACTTCTACAATATATTGATTATATTTTTCATATTGATCAACGAAGAATGGTGAACTTATCACAAGGTGCCATATATCTTTTGTGGGAATTGAACCTAGAAGGGGAGGAGCCCAACCACCTAATCTATGAACCCTAGCATGGAAAATTTAGGGGCTAATGTTCTCTGAGTGGGCTAATTTCTCATGATTGATTTGCCCAAATTTTAGAATATAAAATTATTATACCTTAAAAATAGGCAACATTATAGAGAGACTATACATAAAATCATTATAAATTTGAATATTTTTACTAATATATCAATAAACATTTTATAGTTTGCATATTAGGAATTAGTGAGATTGGCCAATGTTTTTAAACTTCAAGAAAGTTTTCCATCCTTAAAATTTTCCTTGAACCCTAGATATATGCAACCAATCCAATCTTAAGCATGTGGAGAATTGTGTTTGTGGTATGTTCCTTTCCCTTTCATTATGGGATAATAGTTTATATGTTGATAATTTTATTTTGGTAAGTTTCTATTTTTCTTTGGAATAGGAAGGTAAAGAGCTAAGAAGTTCAAATTAATTCTTCTTTTAATAGAAAGATAAGAAATTTAAGTTTAGGTGTTTGAGAGAGTGCATTCAATATATCATGCATCCTAACATTCCTTACACCATAATAAGGCCACCTATCCCAAGATTCATCT
Source organism: Pinus taeda (assembly GCA_000404065.3). Lineage (NCBI taxonomy): Eukaryota > Viridiplantae > Streptophyta > Pinopsida > Pinales > Pinaceae > Pinus > Pinus taeda. The sequence goes on along the minus strand of APFE030451985.1, from coordinate 116,577 downwards.
CATTCAAACATGCCTACCCATGTACTAAGGTTCCTCTTCAATTACACATACAAAGCTGGCACCTAGTAACCAATACTTCTCTCAAAGGTCACCCATTGCAATCCCCTTGAGTTCAAGCACACAAACCATGGAACTTGAAGTTAATTGTGGGTATCTTATGCACTTTTGACCCCACCAACATACGTGTTATTCTTAGGATAAATCCCTTAAAGTTGACTTCCATATGTAATGGCAACTCCTCTAGTTTATCGTATTAGATTTATTTTATGAATTTATAAGGTTTATAAAAAAAATTGTCTCAAAAAAATGAAATGCCTAAAGGAAATCCTAGGAGAAAATTAAAAGAATTTGGGATTGAAATGCAATATTCCATAAACCAAACAACATGAATGGTCGATAACACTTAAAGCATACAACACAATATCTATTAGATATATCAAATAGTTGTAAACTTCTTCACCTCGTCTTTTAAGTTAACCAGTTATAAAGAAACAAAGAATTAGTTCATTGACATAATAAATGATGGTTTGTTAATTCATTAAAAGTGATTTGGTTTTATCATCTTCATCCGAATTCAACTGTATATAATGACATTTGTGGGGTTATGCAATATGCATTTGCTTGCAAAAGTAGATAAGGATAGGAGACTATCGAAAAATATGATATACATTATTCATGCATTTTAAATTGAACAAGGATTCCATATCATTGAGATACAATTTTGTCTAGTGTTACATCTAAAAAAGGATTCCATATCATTGAGAGACAATTTTGTCTAGCGTTCAACCTAAAAATGAAACAATTACTCGCTACTAATGGCATACTTTATAAAAGAAAATGCATAACTAAATATAGCTTGTATTTATAAATTATTTGTAAGACCATTAATTAAAAATGAAAACAGTTTGTATTTATAAATTATTTGTAAGACCTTTATTTAAACAGTTTGTATTTATGAATCAACTCAAATAATTAGTAATATCTAAAAATTCTCTCACACATAAATGACTTACAAATGAAATGGAACCCCTTTTTTTAATTTAAATGATTCAATTTCCATTAAAAAAAAAAAAATTCTTTTAATTATTCAAACTTCTAATTATCAATACTCTATTTTTTTCACATAATCTTCCAATTTTCTAAACACATTTTCCAAATGAAAATAACATGGAAAATGATCATTCAAAATATGTACATATTACCTATAAACCATGTTGAAGCTTCGTTCAATACCCCTTTAATCTTTAACATAATCTTCTAATTTATTAAAATCATTTTCCATAAAAGAACTCGGAAAATGATCATTCAAAATGTGTGCCTATTACATATAAACCGTGTCAATGATTCGTACAACCTTTTTTCATCTTAGAAATAATAAGTTTGTAAAGAAGGATTTGATAAAAACTAAATATATTAACTATAAACTACAATGGCTAAATGACTCTCCAGGTGAGATACCTAGAGAGTGCACAAACACTCATACAAGCCCACTTACATTGAGTGAGATGAGCCTCAAATATATAGGCTTTCACACTAACGGGATGGTTTCACCCACTCCCTAGATATTAGGATATGAGGTTTAAGATTAGAGTCTCAAACCCATCATCATCATAACAATAATCGAATTTTAGCTTTCTCCATTACTTCCAACACTCACCGTTAATGGAGAAAGGGTACTGAATAATAACATACGCCTGCTAGTTTAGTCTCAGCTAGGCTTACAATTAAAACATGAAAAAACTTGGTAACATAGGTTTTCATTTTGGTCTTTTTTCTTGTGAGTCCATGCTTGTTCATCTTGAGTCAAGGCTTCATCTTCACTTTCCTCACCATGAGGTAGTGATGTATCTTCACCTCATTTCTTCCCAATGATGGAAAGCTTGAATTCTTATTCTCGCCTTTCTCAAAATTATGACAGGTTGGATAGGAGAATTTTCCCTCTCACTATTTTCGGTGTCAACCATCTGAACATCAGCTATGATGTCTTCATCATTCATTGATGTAACATATCTACACACAGAAATATTAATGAGATCATCACAATTTAAATTCACTCTAGCTTTGTCTTCTTCTGCCACATCTTTGCAATCAGCTTCATGTGGCTCGTCCATTTGATCAAAAACACTTTGTTTGTCTTTACACCCTTCCTGAACATTAGATCGTGTGTATTCAATCTTAGGATCTTGCACAACAGAGTGTGCCTCTTGATTGTTGTGGTCATCAACAGAACCACATTGTTTTTTTGAAATTTCTTTTGACTCAAACATACTACTCATGCTAATGCCTCCAAATGGCCACATGAGAAAATCATCATCATCATCAGAATAAAAAATATCTAATAATATAGACATGTTGTTAAAGTCCAACTTATCTCGCTTTATCTTGCTTCGATATTTCTTTTCGACTCCACACAATCCTCTAACGAGCTTCAACAACCTTGTTACCATGCAGGTGGGAAACTTCTCCCTTTGGCAGCTCTTCAATTGTAGAACCTTGTAGATTGTGGCTTTTGTGCCATGCATGTCTTAGTGCCCTCGGCTCTAGTGACGAGCAACAAAACAACCTCTCACAAGCTGGAAATGTTATCAATATCTAATTCTGATGTACGAAATTAACATTTCTGGTAACACATATTTCTGAATATGGGTTCAAATCAACAAGAATTTTCGCATTTTCATTGTGGCATATAATAACCTAGAAGAAAATTTACCCAATTGGTTTTGGGATATCCACAACCTGCAACTTCTAGGTTTCTCAAACAATAAGATTTTCAGGACAAATTTGCTAGATGCCGCTAACAGCAATACCAGATCTATGGCCTGGATGATGATTCAGTTCAAAACAAGGTAGAGAATTCGTCCTGTCAAGTTGATTATATAATTCCGCTTCTCAATAATTAACGCTTAGAACCGGGAGCAAATCACCTTGAATGGCGTTCACCACTTCAATGCAATCCTCCACACCACTTACGACAAATGTTTAAGGTTTTTCTTTGATTCAACGTGGCAACATTCTGCAGCCTCAGCGATTTCGTGGCCTCTTGCACGCCTCCACATAATTCCACACAACGGCATGATCTGGTAATTCAGTGATCCAGTGTTCTCAAAATGCAACGATCCAAGCTGCTGCTAATCTCCTCACGGCCTGCAAACAAAAAACAAAGATCTGGCCTCCTCGGCCTCCTCCTCATGGCCTCCGGGCAAGTTTGGCCTCCTGTGATCTCTTCACAGGAGAAGCAGCCACACACACTTTTTTTTTTGTTGTTCCGCACAGTCTACATGATTTACCATGGTGGATTCATGCCATTCAACCCTTTTGTCACACTGTTCCACCCTTCAGTCGCACCGAAATGTCAAAATAAAATGCACACAAGTCTCATAATGGGATCAGAACAATTGTTCTTCCAAACCACACGACGATTTCTCCTTAGGCGTGCCAGGAAAATCCTTCACTCATCATACATGTTCTTCGACCCTACAGCTCTGATACCATGAGAAAAACTGAATATATTAACTATAAACTAAATGGCTAAATGACTCTCTAGGTGAGATACCTGAAGAGTGTACAAACACTGATACAAGCCCACTTACATTGAGTCAAATGAGCCTCAAATATATAGGCTTTCACACTGGCATGATGGTTTCAACCACTCCCTAGATATTAGGATATGAGGTCTAAGATTAGAGTCTCAAACCTATCATCATCATAACAATAATCTAAGTTTAGCTTTCTTCATTACTTCCAACAGGATTGATTTTTCTTTCTTTGATGTCTTCAGTCAATTTCCTAATGGTGGTTTTCTCCTCTATCATGAGATATGCTTTAGGAAGTCTCTCGCTTTTCTCCGTATGAAGGTCAAATTTTAGAGAAGAGATACATGTATTTTTGTTTTAAAAAGTGGTTAATCTATAGTTCTTAGTAACTTTTAGTGTATCTCCTTTATTATATTTAAGCCATTTTTTATTTTTTCAATTATTATTTTAATATTGTTTTTTCAAGCAACCAATGCTAATGTCCATTTTATCAATCTCTTTGGCTTGTAATCTAGGTAAATTTAATGGAGTTTCTATGAATCCATTTTTTTGAAACATTACACTCTCTCGGTATCATTTCCATCTCTTCACATTGTTTATTGATTCATTAAGCACAATGCTAAATTTGATGCTTCATCTAAGATCTCCTTTGTATAAGAAATAAATGAGAAGGAACTTTGTATTAAAGAAAGTCCTTGTGGTTTTCCAAAGCTTATTAAATGAATATATTCACATTTTGTTGGGATGTTCCAAAGCTTATTAAATGAATATATCCACATTTTATTGGGATTTTTTTTTTAATATGTTATGAAACCAGCTCAAGAAAAGATAGAAAAGATAGATCAACGCCTTAGAATTCAGCCTCTTCGAGGGGGCAACCTCCTTACATTACATAAATGAACAATTCTTGGATGATTCAAATGACAAAACCTCCTTTCTATATATAGGAGTCTAAGGAGTCACAATATAAACCAGCCGACCTAACAATAATAATATAAAGCCACAAAAATACAATAGAGGGATTCTATGGGGCACAGTAATAACAATAT
>APFE030451985.1:0-82354 GCA_000404065.3 Pinus taeda | reverse complement strand
TCTTGTAGCAACGTATTCATATTTATCTTCAATTCTTCCATCTTATCATCCATGCCATCCATTTTAGCGTCCATGCCATTCATCTTAGCTTCCATGCCATCCATCTTAGCTTCTACACCTTTCTTTAAACAATCCATCTTAGCTTTTACACTTTTCTTCAAACCATCCATCTTAGCTTCTACATCTTTCATCTTAGATTCTGTTACTTTTTGTGCAAGTGACACTTGTTGCACTTGCTCTCGTAATTTTGATATATCGTGTTGCATTTCTTCCTCTTGTTCATAAGTCATGCTAGAGCTTTTATGTTGCTTACTAGGTGTTTGCATTTTCTTTCCTTGGGGCATCAATTACCGATAATAATGCTTTACTATGCCCTTTGAATTCCTTCAAACTAATTTTTCAAACCAAGCTTATGCAAAAATTTAAAAAGAACTACACACCTTTTTTCACTTTGTAGGAGCTTGATATTGAATCTGATGTATCTTTGTAATTTCCGATCATCTAGTTTTGAAATTGCAAACTGTAGTAGCCCTCTGCGTCTTCTTTCCAATGCCACCAGTCTGATCCAAATTGGATTCTCCAAGAAAGAGTTATGCACAATCTCCCAAGATGCCCTGATTATAGACCTTTCCAGAAGAGAGAACTTGTATGAAGTGCCACATGTCACTGTTTCAACCTTTGGCACTAGAAAATATGTACAAGAAACTAGAGCCTGTCATCTTTCTCTACCTTTTTACAAAATTTCAATCCGATGCTCAGAGAGAAAGTTATGACGCTTTTCCCAAGGTCACCTATTTGGAACGTAATTCAGGAGTCTGCAAAAAGACTAACTTCCTTAGATCATATCTTTGCAAATATGGTGTGAAAAGCTCTAAAATACAGATCCGAGGTTCAGTACGATTTCGTCGCAAATGGTTTTTTTTTTTTTTGCTTGTGAAACTTCACCGAAAATTTTTTATAGCGAAAATGCCACGATGACCTGTTTGGAGTAGCGAAACCCTAGAATCCAAAGCTCTGATACCAAATGTTATGAAACCAGCTCACAAAAAGATAGAAAATAGAGATCAACGCCTTAGAATTCAGCCTCTTCGAGGGGGCAACCTCCTTTACATTACACAAATTAACAATTCTTTGATGATTCAATTGACAAAACCTCCTTTCTATATATAGGAGTCTCAGGAGACACAATATAACCCAATCGACCTAACAATAATAATATAAAGCCACAAAAATAACAATAGAGGGATTCTATGGGGCACAATAATAAAAATATGGGGACAATAGGGGCACAAAAATATTAATAAGGGATATAAATAAAATAGTAACAGGGTAATCACTAGTATTATAGGGACCTAACAGAAAATAGGCCTGTGCGAGACCGAGGCTCGAATGTAATCTTTTCTTTTACATTAATATATGTAGATTTTGTTCCTGACTGTGTCACAGTATTGAAGAGTATTTCATAAATGATTTACTGTGAATTCATAGGCTCTATAATGGGTTGTAGGCAAAATTCTAAAGGATGTAGAGGAATGGAGTGATTCAGAGGAATCACAATGGGTCATTGAATCCAATTGATGGACAGAGTGAAGCTCTGAATAAATAGTGAAGTGAGGTTGCGCAGAGGTGTAGAACAATTCTTAGAAATCATAATGGATTCTCGAAATCCATTCAAAGGGTCAAGTAATGCTCTAGAAGGGCATTGGTTAATGGAGCATTTGAAGTTAAGCTCAAGTGAAAATGAACTGAGTAGTAGTAGAGCGTAAGGCTGAAACCTGAAGAAAACCCATAGACCATAGAAAACATTGGAAATGGCAAAAAATGCTAAGTAAAAAGAAATGAGCGGAGCTGAAACCTGAAGAAAACCCAGAAACCATAGAAAAAATTGGAAATGGCGAAAAATTCTAAGTAAAAAGAAATGAGTGGAGGAACAAAGATCAATGCTCAAGAACCGTTAGATCTGGGAAGATCAACAACTGAGATCAAATTGGCACCAAAATATCGCATCGCAAAAGTTCAAGTGGAAGAGGAATCGACCTATGGAACTGCCGAACTCCAATAGGGCGATATAATCGGACCCGAAGTTCCATCATGACATGTGAGTGCTTGATGATGGATGAGACCTAATGATGGATTAGGATCATAATAACTTATCATTATGTGATCTGATAATTGATAGACTAGATCTGAGTGCTAAAAAATGTTTTATCCTTTAAATGATATGATATGGGTATATCTGAAGTCTGGGATAGCTGTGAAGTTATAAGTTTTTATTTACAGATCTATACACTAGTTCACCTTGGTGAAGACGTGTATACACGCTAGTTAGGCACTGCTAAGTAGGATATGAGGAAGAAAAGCTTGTTGTTCAAGGATGACTGATCTATCTAATCAGTGATGTTGTTTTACTGATGTTTGTCAATGATGTCTTCCTTGGATCTAAAAGTAAAACTAATTGTATAAGGAAGATTGAGTCTGGTTGATTGATTGATTAAGTAAGAAGGGTGATCTTTCTTGCTATCTGTTTAGAAATCTCTAATTTGACAGTAGATATTTAGGATGTCACTGATTGGTTTAGTTTATGGTTCATAAGTTTTATGATTCAGTATATTTAGAGGTATACGCAGGTTGGGTTGAAGGAAGTAGTGTATACACACAAGTTGGCTTCATTGTATTAGTGTATACATTCCGACGTATGATTTTTGAGGTTGGAGTTGGTTCTAGTTGTTGATACAATGTTTTGGGTTCAGATCTATGTTCTAGTTATAGTGATCTGACTATTCCAGTTGATTGGGTGTATTTTGATTAAGTATCGGTTGATTGGGTTTTGAATGAATGGTTGATTTAGTTGTTTAAGAGATTCAATGATTGTTTGATTTGAAAAGTGATGATTGGGTTTCAGTTATATCATAGATTGATGAATTTGATGGTTGTATTGCAATGGTTATTGATTTTTAGCTTCAAAGTTACTGATGGGTCCAGTATGAAAATTAGATGAAACGTGGCCTACACATTATGTTGTTGTGTACCAGGAGTATCCAGTATGAAAATTTATGAAGCATGGTCCTTGGAGGACACTGAGGGTTGAAGCTTTCAGTGAGGAAGTCGAAGCTTCCTACCAGTAGTGGCTAGTGATTAGATAAGGGGGTTGGAGCTCCCTTCGAGTAGCAGCTGCAGAATGAGTGAAGGTTGGAGCCTTCTGTAGGCTAGCACCTACGTACTGGTAAACATATTGGCTAGTACAAGAAGTAGGGGGTTGTGGCTCCCTTCCAGTAGAAGCTGGAGAATGAGAGAAGGTTGTAGCCTTCTGCAGGTGGGTGCCTTCCTAGTGGTATGAGTCTACACCAGTACAAGATTGTAAACAACTTATTATTTATATTAAAAAGAAGACAGAGACAACAACAACAGGTGGTTATTCTCTCACATTGGGTTTCCACCTTAAATCTTGATGTTCATGTGTGTTGCTTATGTGTGATGGCTTATTCTGTTATTACTGCACATGGTTATTATTTAATGTTTAATAAAGTACTGATCCACTGATTAAAGATCAACATATTATGAATTAATTGAATCATAAGTTCATTGGATATACGCTGGTTTCCTTAAGAACAGTTGTGTGCACATGCGAGTTCCCTTCACTGAACTAGTGTATATAAAATTGATTATGAAATAAAAAAACTTATTGATTTGTAGATAATGATTCAAACCCCCCCCCCCCCCCCCCCATCTTAGTATTATTCCCAACAATTGGTATAGAGAGAGGGACATTTGGCAGAAGCTTGATCGCTTGAAGGAGATTCATAGAGACAATGGGAAAGAAGCAAAAGAAGAAAGCACCTCAAAAGAAGAAGACATCTCAAAGGAACTGTGACAGTGGGAGAGACGATTGGCTATTATGTGGAAGCAACTCTTCTGATTTAGAATCACCTCAGAATGAAGATGAACAAGCATAAGAATTATCATGTATGAATTTGTTGTCCTCTAGTGATATATTTCTCTATTCATTTGAAGATAATGAATGTGACAATGAAACAACTGAATTTTCTCTTATGGGTGAAAGAGAAAGAAATCAAATAGAGGCAGAATTTAAAAATATCACAGGCACAATTACAGATCAAAAAGATCTAATTGATAAAAGGGAATGTGCCTACAAAGAAGAAGTTATTTGGTTAAAAGCTCAGTTGGAGGAAGGAAACAAAGTAATGAAGCAATACAAGGAAAACGAAGATCAATGTCAAAGGCTGCAGGATGAAGTGACATCATTGAGAAATGAAGTAAATGATAAGGATACAACAATCAAGAAACTTATAGAAAGATCTAGTTACTATAAAAGTCTTGAAGCTGAGATAGTCTCTATAAAAGAAGATCTTGAAAATTCAAATAAGCAGAATCAAGAACTACCTCAAGAAGATGAAGAACAAGAAAATGAGATTCTCAAAATTAAAAAACAAGTGGAAGAATGAAGAAAAGCTGAAGAAATCATGAAGAAGCAGTATCTTGAAAAGGAAGAGCAATATCACGTAGAGGTAAATATCCTAAAAGGTAAATTACATGAAAAGGATAAAATCTTACAATTTCAAGATAGTACTAAGATTTTGGATGATATTCTTAGTAGTCATAGATCTCCTTCCATCAAATCTAGTCTTGGTTTTCATGAAACTATTAAAGGTGAATCTAGTTCACAAACTGAAGGAACTCTAATTCAAAATCTGAAATGCTCAACAAGGAGATAAGAGGTCAACCCCATCAACAACCGAGGAAAGAAAGTCTTCAAACAAAATGATTTACTCCTAACCATGGAATTGTTAATCAATTCTTTTCTCTAATGAATAATGTTTAATGTTTTATATGTCATAAATTTGGACATGTTGCAGTAAGATGCAGAAGTAGAATGGTTCAAGCTAATAACTGTCACATAGAAAGATCATCAGCCTCCAGGTACTTTACGGGATATTGTTTTTCTTGCAATATGTTTGGTCACAAAGCCATTCATTCCTTTAGAAGGAATATGAAACATATAAGATGCTATGCTTGTAACAAGTTTGGGCATATAGAAAAAGAATGCAGGAGAAAATTTTGGCCAACATACCAAAAGGAGAAAACACCATCACACTCCAAGGTATGGAAGAAGAAAGAATTACAGACAGAAAAATGTGGCATAACTCAATATGCAGATAGAAAAGACTCATGAGGAATGGAAAGTATGAGATTTCAGGATTCTAATTCTCATACGCAGTTATCATGAATACAAGTCACGTATATACATGAGTTAGAAGTTGTACAGTCGCGTATATGTTGGTTTGATGAAGATGCAATAGGACAGACTCAGAGAAAAACGGTCTGATATGGTTTAGACAATTAGTGGTTATCTTTTCTGTCTAGATGATTGATGACTATAGTCTGTGGATGTTAATTAGAAGTGATTTTGACCCTCATAAGTTGTTCATGACTTGATGTATAACTAGTTGATAATGATGCCTTGATTATTCTTACTGATATATGCAATGATCAGATCTAACAGTTAACAATTGGCATAGGTTCAGGGGGAGAATATGATATGCTTATAATAATGCATTTTTGGCATTATGTTTAGAAATATTTGGTACATAACAAGGATTATTATGGTGTTGAAGTGTTTAAATGATACATCATGCTATGCTACAGTCATGAGTTGCCTATGATGAATCTTAGATGATACATATATTGCTTGAGCCACAAAGTTTGTATTCACATTAGATTTATGGATGATTGTTGATGCCGCTTTTTGATGATGCATACTGTACATATGGTATGTTGCTTACATGGTGATCTTCATAAGGACAAAGAGAAGAACAAATCTTGAGTGCCCAACTTCAATATTTGATAAGTGTCATTTATTTTATGTTGTTACCATCATTCATTCAAAGACGCATAAACATAAAATGTTGCAGTTATGGATGAGGATTCCTATAGTTCTTGGCTCTCTCATGGTTGAGGATTGTTGTTGTTGATGGTACCAAGAAATATTGACAAATGACTATGAGATCATGGTTTGCTAGATATATATTTCTATCTCTATGATGGATACATATTATTTTGATACATGAATGATTACTTGAATTACACATTGGTAAATATTGTTGGTTGGCCAAGAGAATAGTGTTATTGCAGGTTTCATGAAGAGATAACTATTTGAAGACATGGAGACATGGCTTAGTTAGTCACATAATGATGATGACTTCTTGATTTATGATTATAGATTTGATTCTCACATATGATTGATTATGATGGTTGATTCTTATCAGATGTGGGATGTTGGAAAAATCCCTAGTAAAGATAAACAGTTGATATATTGAGGAATGTTATGGTTCTTGGTATGATGATGATGGTATAGTCATGATGATGACATATGCTTAGTTGATTCATGGAAGGTTATGATGAGGCTCTTTCTACTAAGGAAATGGAGTAGGTTGATCTTGATGAGATCAAGAGGATGAGTTGATATCCATATGCAACATACCTTTTCATAGTTTGATGATATTAAAGGTACATTGGCTTATCTTGCAAACTGATGTTGGACATATATAGGTTGCTAGTATGGATGTTGCTAACACATGCTTATGGTGAAGATCATCTATGGTGTATGATAGTTGCTGATAACTATCATTGTATTGTTTAGATCTTTGGTATTTGTTATAAATGTCAAGTATGACATTATATGTAAAGGTCATGTAAAGACCTATAATGTAATCATTGTCATATTCAGTCATGTATGGACTTTTAAGATCATGTCAAATATGTAAACCCACTGGTTGGGTGGATGAGTCAAATTTGGTGTAAACCCACTTGGTTGGGTGGATGAGTCAAATTTTGTGTATCCCCACTTGGTTGGGTGATTGATGTATGTATGATTCATTGGTGATAGGAAGGTCATACTCACACAAATGAGTTATAGATTCATGTTATTATTTCAAAATATTTCCGCGGACTCTGCATATACTCAGGGGAGCATGGAAGTATAGTGCATCTCAACATGAACTAAGGGGGAGCTTGATTAGAGAATTCAGCATGTGCCTAGGGGAAACATGATCAATTTTCATATTCAGTTGTTCAAATATGGAAGTCTTCATTTAACATTAGTCAGTCAACCCTTTTACCTTGATGTCAAAGGAGGAGAGTATTTTGGTGTTGCTTGATATATCAAGGAGGTTCTACAACTTGACATACAGGTGTTACCATCAAGTACAAAAGGGGATATTGTTGGAAATATGGTATAGGTGTTGTCCTTGATGAAAACTCACTCACAAGCCAGTTCATATTTGATAAAGGGCAACTCACCTTGTAACAGGTCAATTAAGAGGTAACAAGGCATTGGTAAAGAAGAATAGGAAGTTGGAATAAATCTCTACTGATTAGAATCAAGAAGTTGAAGGAAAAGGATGTTGTAAGGTAGTTTAAGCTGTATACATAGGTTCACCTTGTAAAAGAAGCGTATACACATGGGTTCAAAGAAAAAAAAGAGAGTATACATATGCACGCACTTTCATAAGAGGAAAAGCGCATAACGGGTTGGAAAATCAAGGAAATTCAAGATTAAAGAATACCAAGGTCAATACCATGGTATTAGCCCACAATATTGAGTGGAATAATGGTTACTTGATCCCGTCTAAGAATACCACAGGTTCTAAGTGTTGTTTTGGTCCTAGGTATTGAGAAAGGCTAAAACTATATAAGGACGAGAATATCAAAGGACTAAGTGCACAAGTAATGAATATCATATGAACTGTTAGATCAAAAGAAATTATGCACGTTACGGGTTTTTGATGCTTTTGGTGATCTGGACTACAATGATGATGGATACGATCTAATGATGGATCAAGATCATAATAACTTATCATTATGTGATCTAATAATGGATAGACTAGATCTGAGTGCTAACAAATGTTTTGTCCTTTAAATGTTATGATATGGGTATATCTGAAGTCTGGGATAGTTGCAAATTTATAAGTTTTTATTTTCAGATCTATATGCTAGTTCGCCTTGGTGAAAGCACGTATACACATTCGTTAGGAACTTCCAAGTAGCGTATGAAGAGGAAAAGCTTATTGTTCAGGGATGATTGATCTATATTATCAGTGCTTCTGTTTTACAGTTGTTTGTCAATGATGTCTTCTTTGGATTTGAAAGTAAAATTGATTGTATAAGGAGATTGAGTTTGGTTGATTGATTGATTGAGTAAGAAGGGTGATATTTGCTGCTTTCTATTTAGAACTCTGTAATTTGACAGTAGACCTTCATAATGTCACTTATTGGTTCAGTTTATGGTTCAAAAGTTTTATGATTCAGTATATTTAGAGGTATACGAAGGTTGGGTTAAAGGAAGTAGCGTATACACGCAGGTTGTCTTCATTGAAGTAGCATATACATTCTGACATATGATTTTTTAGGTTGCAGTTGGTTCTAGTTTTTGATATAATGTTCTGGGTTTAGATCTATGTTCTAGTTATAGTGATCTGACTGTTCCAGTTGATTGGATGTATTTTGATTAAGTATCAGTTGATTGGGTTTTGAATGAATGGTTGATTCAGTTGTGCCAAAGGTTCAGTGATTATTTCAATGATTGCTTGATTCAGAAAGTAATAATTTGGTTTCAATTATATCAGAGATTGATGATTGGGTTTTAGTGTTTGTTTGATGTAGGTGAATTTGATGGGTGTATTGCAATGGTGATTGATTTTGAGCTACAATGTTACTGATGGGTCTAGTATGAAAATTGGACAAAAAGTGGCCTACAAATTGTGTTGTTTTGTACTAGGAGCATCCAATATGAAAATTTATGAAACGTGGTCCCTAGAGGACACCCAGGGTTGGAGCTTTCAATGAGGAAGTCAAAGCTTCCTTCCAGTAGTGGCTAGTGATTAGATCAGGGGGTTGGAGCCCCTTCTAGTAGCAGTTGGAGAACGAGTGAAGGTTGGAGCGTTCTATAGGTCGACACCTACGTACTGGTAAAAATATAGGCTAGTACAAGAGCTAGGGGGTGTAGCTCCTTTCCAGTAGAAGTTGGAGAATGAGAGAAGGTTGTAGCCTTCTGCAAGTGAGTGCCCACGTACTAGTATGAGTCTACACCAGTACGAGATTATAAACAACTTATTATTTATATTAAAAAGAAGACAAAGATGAAAACAGTAAGTGGATTTTCTCTCGCATTGGGTTTCCACCTTAAATCTTGGTGTTCATGTGTGTTGCTTATGTGCGATGGTTTATTTTGTTATTATTGCACATGGTTACTGTTTAATTTTTAATAAAGTATTGATGCACTAATTAAATATCAACATATGATGAATTAACTGAATCATAAGTTCACCCGATATGCACTAGTTGGCTTAAGAACAATTGCGTGCACGCATGAGTTCCCTTCACTAAAGTAGCATTTATAATTCTGATTATGAAATGGAAAAAGTTATTGATTTGTAAATATTGTTGCACCCCCCCTCTCAATATTATTTCCAACAAGCCTCTAAGAGATAATTAATAGTACTAACCTAACGGACAGACACATGAATGAGAAGGCTCGTATAACATCAACAAAAATAGCTCACATAGATGTGATGAGTATTACAAACATTACAACACATTTTCAATAATTTAAGCACCAATGTCATCAAAATAGTTCAATTACTTCAGCACATGTGAAAACAAACATGAACCATAAACATTCAAAGTGTATTCTGAAAAGTTCAATAATACATATATGAAAATCTGTTGGCCAAAAGGTTTCAAGTATTAAGAAAAGGTTCCAAGATACATAAATATAATGAAAATCACTAGCTCCAATAGTGGAGCATTAGAGCCACTACTTGCTCCCCAAAAGTACTAACTCTATCTCTCTAATGGCTTGTGGGAGAAGCCAAGGTTCAAAGTCCTTTGCATGAGTAATGAGGATCCTTCTATAACTTGAGGCATGACCTTTCACATCCCCATGAATCTTGACTTTCCAATTTTTAATGACATTTGGACTTATACAACCTTTGGAATTCCAAATGACTTTTGGAATTACATATGACTCTTGGTTTTCCACTTATTTGTCTTTACAATGATGACATCATTACATTATAGCTTCCACATCATCACGTGATGAGACATGATGAATCAGTATCATTGATGATCGAGACTTATAGTGACTGATGACATGGACTCACTTGAATTGGTGACATGGATGCCACATGTATCTTCATTCTAAATTTAGCTTCCCATCATTAATGGATTCACCCTCCAAAGGACCCTTAATCTTCTAAAATCTGCAGGGTACTTCTATCGTCAAGACTTCAATGTGTTCTTGTTCTTTAATGCTTCCTTTATTTGCCTTCTTTGCCTAATATTCTTCATGCATTATTTCTATGATGTTCTTAAAATACCTATAGTTGCAATCACTCATGACAAGCAACCATCAGCCTGCAAATCTCCTATTCTGACATGTTTCTTGCATATTTTATGTTCATGCATTAACAATGCAATTGGAAAGAGAAATAAATATGTTGGGCACAAGGGCACACTTCGAAAGGCTAAAGGTTTGAATGGAGGAATATTTAGGGTTTTGGGATGTTATCATGTGCTCAAGAGAGAGAGAAACTCAAGGGAGGGCACAGGGCACATGTACAAAGGGCGAAGGGGGAGGCTTTAGGCTTCTCAAGTGTGTTGTGTGCTCAAGGGAGACAAGGAGGGCACATGGCTCAAAGCTGAAGGCTGAAAGGATAGGCTTAAGATGATCCGGATTGGATCATTATATTTTTTGTCATCCATATTAATGCATTTGGAGTGGAAAAAGTGGAAAAATCAACTAACATGATCGTTTTTACCGGCAGGACCTAGTTTGGGAAAACGGGGTCTAAAACTTGTCGGAGCGTTTTGAGGAATCAAATGATTTTTTTGGGGGTAAGAATTTGTCATTTTAGTGCCACAACTTTTCATACTATTTTAAACACAAATATCTTTCCAACAACACAAGAAGCATGTCAATCGAAGTCTGTATGCAAATGTTTTTCCACTTAGAAGTTGACCTTCCTATTTTCACATCTATAGTTCAGGAGGATACTGCGTCAACCCACATTATACATGGAAAAAGGGGCTAGACACATTTTTGTGATGTAAAAGACTCTATAATAGTATATTTTGTAACTCTGGTTAAGAGTTGACGTAGTCAAACTTAACCACTAGTAGGCTATCAAGTTTTGTTATAATTGGGCCACTAGGAGGAAGAGGCATTCCATTCTTTCAAGAGCATTTTGTTCCATAGTTGAAAAATATAGCCAAGGGATATGGGAGGTAGAGCACACACAGAGGATGTTTGCACTGTAGTAGCCCATGGGCCATGGGAATTACTTCTTTGTACCTACAACGATTTTTCCAGACAGAGAAAGAGAGCGAAGCGACCTCACCTTCCAGTTGGGTTTTCTCCCAAAGGGTTTCCCAGAGAGCATATATTGTGTCATGTGTGTGTGTGTTCTTATTTTTCGATTCTCTATTTTTCTGCATAATTTCCATTCACATGTATGCACTAATTACAATTAAATCCACATATATTAAATTTTAATAAACTATAATATTGTAGAAATTTCAGAGTTTTAATATAATGTTATTAGATCTGTTGTGATGAATTGTCTAGTGGAAAACCCACGATAATTTATGAATCATTTGGTATTATAGAAGGTTTGTTTGGGTATTTTTTGGAGATTGCAGGGATCTAGATCAACGGGGCCAAAAATCATAAAACCCTAATCATGGGCAACGAATCTATAAATGAACCTCGTGATCCTGCAGAGGTGAGTTTTTCACGGCTCGAGCAACAAGTCATGGATATGAACCACAATGTAAACCTCTTCATGGAATCCCTAATAAATAAGCTGGGGATATTTGGACAAGATGAGGGTTCGAATGCAGAGGAAAAATTAGAAGAGGGATCAGGAGATTGGGAAGACATAAAGAACCAACCGAAGAAATAAATTGAAAAATATTAACCCAGTTCGATTGTTGTGAATCAATCCCTGTTCATAATGGAAGAAAAATTCAATATCAAGTCATACCATGAAAAGATCGATGCTTTGAAGCTGAACCACTTGTTGCAACAACACGAAATTTATTTCAGCATCCATCAGATCGAGGAAGGGAAAAATATCTCACTCATGTGGCTGAAATTAGAGGGCCATGCACTAACTTGGTGGGAGAGCCACACAGAAACCTTGAGGTTGGAGGGAGAACCTTAAATGACTAATTAGGAGGATTTCAAAGCCCTCATTAAGTCATAGTTTTATATCATTAGGTACGTGGAGGACCAGTGGATCTGGTGGCATTATTTTATCCAAAATCATGCAGGAGTACACCACATAATTTAGAAAGATGGCTATAATGTTAGGTATCTCTCCAAAGAACCCAGATGTACTCCTCAAGTATTTGGGGGATATGCACCACCATTTGCATGAGAAAATGATGTTGTTCAAGCCCAACTTGGTGGACAAGGCTTGTCTACAAGCATAGTACTTAGAGAACATAGGCCTGAAAAGAGGGAAATCAAGTGGATCAATGCAACAGAAGCAACATGAAGCTTCTATGGAGGGGAAGAAGAAGAAAAAAGGGGGGAATGATAAAAATATGGTACCCACAAGACATCAATGCAAAGATCCTAGCAACCACTGAAACATTGATGGCCATATAGAGGATAAGTGTTGGAAGTTTCATCCAGAGATAAACCCAAGAACAAGAAGAAAGATAATAAGAAGAAGAATATCATGGCCAATGATTCAAGAAACCAAGTTGAAACCAACTTAGATGTGGATGAGAAGATCATATGTACATGAGTGTAGAAGTAGGTGAATTTGAGTAGCCTTTAGCAAGAGGAAGAGAAAGAAATGACCAAACTATTCCATATAAAGATACATGTCAAGATAACAAAGATTGATGCTCTATTTGACTCAGGATCACACGCGAATCTCATTGCGGCAGAGTTGGTCAAGAAGTTGGGGCTGGAAGTTTGTGATCATGCAAACCCATATCCACTGGGATGGGTAAATAAGGATGTAGAGCTAAAGGTAACAACACAGTGCAAAATCAGATTTGCTATTAGTGTTGACTTTATTGATGAAGTAGATTTGGATGTGGTTCCCCTTGATGTATGTGGAGTCGTGTTTGGGATTCCATACATGTACATGCGTGATGCAATATTCGTGAGGAAGGCTAACCAATAAAAAATCATCAAGGATTCATTCATCATTAACGCACACAAAGGCAAGTCAAAAATTTCACTGGTAAGTGCTAATCATGCCAAGAAATTGATTAGTTCTAGCAAGAAGTATGTTTTATTATTTTTAAGAGAAGGTTAGTCTGAAGAGGAGTCAATAAGAGGAAAGGCATCCCTAGAGGGGTGTACTAAGAAACAAAAACAACAATTTGAGGAGTTGTTACAGACATACAAGGATGTGTTCCGAGAGCCTAAATGGTTACCACCTAAGAGAGAAGTGGAGCACGAGATATACTTATTTCCATATTCCCCATTGACAAATATTGGGCTGTACAGGCAGTCTATTATAGAAGAAAGTGAGGTGAGGAAATAGTTGCAACACCTGGGGGAACAGGGTGTGATTCGATCGAGTACATCACCATGTGGGTCACCCATCATCAGTGTGCCCAAGAAGGTTGGGACTTGGTTTATGTGTATATATTATAGGGCGTTGAATAAATCACACTCAAGAATAGATACCCCGATCCCAGGATAGATGATCTACTAGATTAGTTGCAACAAGAAAAGTATTTCACCAAAATGGACTTGAAGTCTGGATATCACCAGGTTGAAGTCAAAGAAGAAGATACATAGAAGACTACCTTCAAAACTAGGCAAGGTTTTTATGAGTGGTTAATTATGCCATTTGGCCTATGTAATGCACCAACTACATTTATGAGAATAATGAATGATGTATTGCACCCTTCTATAGATTCATTTGGTATTCTCTATTTATATGATATACTGGTAAGTAATGGTACCTGGGAGGGGCATATGTCACATTTGACGCAGGTGCTGGAAACAATGAAGAAACACCAACTGCTAGAAAATATCAAGAAGTGTGAGTTTGCGCAATAGTATTTGGTGTATCATGGGTCTGTGGTTGGTGGAGGAGAATCAAAGATAGATCCTTCAAAGATGGAGGTCATCATGAAATGGCTAGTGCTTACTAATGTTTTTGAGGTCAGGAGTTACATTGGGGCAACACAGTACTTGATGAAATTAATATCCTCATTTTTAGTGGTAGAAACACCGCTCCATGTCATAATAGCAAGCAACACAAGCTTCCATTGGGGAAAAGGTCAGCAAAGAGCTTTCCATGACTAGCCCACTTAGTTAACCAAGGGGTTAGAGGGGGGGGCGTATGCCCCCCTTCATTGTGCCGATTGAGTAGTGAGGGGAGTTACAGGGGGTTTGAGGGGTACAGGTAAACCCACTCTATGGGGTTCGGGGTAGCACCCCAGAAAAATTTTGGTTTTTGAACGTATGTTAGGTTGGGTAGACCCACTTATGGTTTTGTGCATGATTTTCGCACATGTTTTTGGATGCGATGGTTTTTCGGTCCATGGTTTTGGACGCGATTGTTTTTCGATGGTATTGGATGCTTTGGCATGTATAAATATGTATTGTAACGTTGAAAGGAACATAATGAAAAATTGAGCTGGTAGTCCCGGTTTTGGGATCCAGGGGAAAATCTCTGTGTATATGTTTTTTATGTGTTATGCTCTCACATTGTTTATTTTTTGCATTTTAGAATTCATATGTAGGTAATTTCTGTACGAGGTTATAACCTACATTTGGTATCAGAGTTGTTTTGGCTTCAAGGGGATTCCTTTTTTTGCTGAGGGGTTTTGTTCGGGCCTGTGGTGGACCCTGCTCAGTGGGAGATCTATGAGATCGATTCTAGTGGTGAAAGAAGATGGTAAGCAGTGGAAAGATAGAGATCGAGAAATTTAATGGTTAGAGTTTTGAGTTGTGGAAACTCAAGATGGAGGATCTGTTGGTGGATAAAGATCAGTGGATCGTGGTAGATCCAGGAACTAAACCAACGGGAGTGTCTGATGAAGAATGTAAGGAGTTGGATTGGAAGGCAAAGAGCATAATACGATTTTGTGTCTCAGATTCAGTATTGCTGAATGTATCAGGGGAAGCAATGACAAAGGCTTTGTGGGACAAGTTAGGGACTTTGTACCAATCTAAGTCTCTAGTGAATAAACTATTCCTGTGGAAAAAACTAGATAACCTGAGGATGAAAGACGGAGACTCGGTGACAGAGCATCTGAGCGCATTTAATACTTTGGTAAGTCAGTTAGCGTCTGTTGATATTAAAATTTCATATGAAGATAAGTGGATCATATTTTTGCATTCTCTACCAGATTCGTGGGATAGTTTGGTTATTGCAATAGGTAGAAATGCAACTGCCTTGCAGTTTCATGAAATAATCTCATCCTTGCTTATGGAGGAGATGAGATAGAAAAACATGGAGAGCCAGAATGGTGATGCCTTGTCTGTACGAGGACAGTCCCAGAACAGAAACAAAAATAAGTCATCGAGTGGGAGATCTAAATCTAGAGGGAGATCTAAATCTCTAGGAAAACCTATAAAGGTGGTGTGCTGGAAATGCGGAAAGGAAGGGCACTACAAAAGGGAATGTAAATCTAAAGCTCTTGATAAAGGAAAGGGATCTGATGATTCTCCTTCTGCAGAGGCTAAAACCACCTCAGATGAAGGTGGGGATGTGTACTTGGCTTCTTCAAGTACACATGTAGATCATGAGGCATGGTTGATTGACTCAGGTGTATCCTTTCACTTCACTCCCCATAGAGATTGGTTCTGCGAGTATGAGAAATATGATGGTGTTGATGTCTTCTTGGGGGATGATAGGAAGACTAGAATCGTCAGTCGTGGAAAATTAAAATGGAAGTTGCAAGGTGGAAGGGTTCGACCACTTCTAGGTGTTCTGCATATTCCTGCATTGGCCATAAATCTGATTTCTATAAGCAAGTCAGATGATGCAGGTGTAAAAAAAGTGTTCGAGAAGGATACCTGCAAGATGGTTCGGGGGGCACTAGTATTGATGCAGGGAGTTCGAATTAGAACTCTGTACAAGCTACAAGGTAGCACTATTGTTGATGGGTGCAACAGTTCCGTGGTTCCTGAAAGTGGAGCAGAAAATCTAGTGGTCTCTGGAGAGAAGACCATGTTGTGGCATCAAAGGCTTGGACATATTGGAGAGAAGGGCCTTTGAATACTTCATGGTAAAGGGTTGGTAGGAGGTATGAGTAATAGATCTCTAGATTTTTATTTCTGTGAGAATTGTGTATATGGGAAGCAAAATCGGGTGATTTTCCCCTCTGGTGGTAAGAGGGCGAAACATATATTAGAGCTTGTGCACAGTGTTGTGTTTGGACCTGTGAAGGTTCCATCACTAGGCAATTTTGTGTACTATGTATCATTTATAGGTGACTTCTCAAGGAATACATGGATATATTTCCTTAAGAAGAAATCTGAATTATTTGACAGGTTTAAAGAATTTAAGGCACTGGTGCAAAACCAAATAGAGAAGAAGATAAAGGTGTTGAGGACAGATAATGGTGGAGAGCTTTGCAGTAAGGAATTTGAAGAATTCTGTAAGAAGTTTAGTATAGCACAGTAGAAGACTACTCCATATACACCTCAGCAAAATGGAGTTGTAGAAAGAATGAACAAGACGTTGATGGAAAGGGCAAGAAGCATGATTAGTGGTGCCGAGTTAGGATAGGAATTCTGGGTAGAGGCAATGGAGACAACATGTTACCTGGTCAACAGATCACCTTCATCAACGTTGGAGGATAATACTCCACAAGAGGTATGGACTGGTAAGAGACCCTCTCTTTAACATCTAAGGGTATTTGGATGTGATGCATATGTACATGTTCCAAAGGAGGAATGAACTAGGTTGGATAGTTAATCTGAAAGGTGCATCTTTATTGGGTATAAGGATGGTTTAAAGGGTTATAAGCTTTGGAACTCAGTAACAAGGAAGGTTGTGTATAGTCGAGATGTGGTGTTCAGAGAGGTGAAAGATGTCGTTAAACATGAAGTCCAACCAAAGGAACCTGAGAAGATAGATTTTAAGCTAAAGGAAGAAGAATCAGACTCTACAGCAGAGGAGGAATCAGAAGATGAAGAGCCACAAACTCCGGGTGTGAGAAGATCGGTTGGAGAAATAAGGCAGCCAGAAAGGTATAGTCCATTTTCTTTCTGTTCAAATTTTGCTTTATATATTACTAATGATGATCCCTGAACTATGAAGGAAGCAGTAGATTTAGAGGATGGAAAACTCTAGAAAGAGGCCATGGTTGATCAAATGGCATCTTTATACAAAAATGAGGCTTGGGACCTAGTGGAGTTGCCGGCTGGAAGGAAACCCATTAGTAGCAAATGGGTTTTCAAGAAGAAGACAAATGTAGAAGGAAAGGTGGAGAAATACCAAGCTTGGTTGGTTGCAAAAGGTTATTCCCAGGTACCGGGAATTGATTTTGGTGATATTTTTTCTCATGTTGCCAAGGTAACTTCTATTAGATTACTTTTATATGTTGCTGCTGCTTTTGATTTTGAGGTAGAACAAATGGATATAACGACAACATTTCTTCATGGGGATTTGGAAGAGGCAATCTACATGAAGCAACTTGAAGGCTTTGCAGTGAAGGGTAAGAAAGAATTGGTATTCAAGTTAAAGAAGTCTCTGTATGGGTTAATACAGTCACCAAGGATGTGGTATCAAAAAATTTCATACATTTATACGGGGACTTGGCTTCACCATAGGCAAAGCAGATCACTCTGCGTATTTTAAATTAATTGGTGACCATGTTATTTAGTTGGTCTTGTATGTGGATGATATGTTGTTGGTTGGAAATGACAAAGAAATTATCCAGGATATGAAGACCCAATTGTCCTCCAAATTCGACATGAAAGATCTTGGTGCTGCAAACTATATTTTGGGCATGGAAATTAAAAGAGATTGGGCAAAGAAGAAGCTCTGGTTAAACAAGAAGAAGTACGTTGAGACAATATTGTAGAGCTTTAATATGTAGGATAGTAAACCGGTGAAGGTTCCTATTCCTGTAGGTGTAAAGTTATCTGTTGAACAGTGTCCCAAG
This sequence comes from Pinus taeda, assembly GCA_000404065.3. Classification (NCBI taxonomy): domain Eukaryota; kingdom Viridiplantae; phylum Streptophyta; class Pinopsida; order Pinales; family Pinaceae; genus Pinus; species Pinus taeda. The sequence goes on along the minus strand of APFE030451985.1, from coordinate 64,183 downwards.
ACACAAGAAGAGGAAGAGGACATGTCTGGTATTCCATATGCAAGTGAAGTCGGTAGCTTGATGTATGCAATGGTCTATACTAGACCAAACATTGCACATGCAGTGGCAGTATTGAGCAAGTTTATGTCAAAACTAGGAAAGAAGCATTGGACAACAATCAAGCGGGTTTTCAGGTATTTTCTTAGCACTCGTGATTATGGTTTGTGCTACCAAGGAAGACCAGGATTGGACAGAGTGTTGGATATTCGTGGCTTTGTCGGACATCTGTATCAAAGAAGATCTACAAGTGGGTATGTGTTCAACCTATTTGGAGGTGCAGTCAGTCGGATGAGTAAGAAACAATTTGCAGTGGCACTATCAACTACAGAGGCAGAATACTTAGCAGCCACTCATGCAAGCAAGGAAGCAATTTGGTTGCAGAGATTGTGTTCAAGTATGGGGTTAGTACAGGGAGCTATAAGGATAGACTGTGACAGCCAAAGTGAAATTTTCTTGGCAAAGAACCTTACATATCATCCAAAGACAAAGCACATTGATGTTCAGTATCATTTTGTGTGGGATATGACAGAAGACAAAAAGGTGTTGCTGGTAAAGGTGGACACTTTGAAGAATACTGCAAATGCACTGAAAAAATCTGTGAGCTTTGAGAATTTCTCTTGGTGTAGAGAAACAATGGGCATTGTAGGGTTGGATAAATGACTAAGCTCTCTTGTGGCCCCCTGTGGAAAGGAAACAACAAGTGGGAGAATGTTGGGTTGTGTTGTATTCTTTCCACGACAACCCCACATAGTTAACCAGGGGGTTAGAGGGGGGGTGGAGCCCCCCCTTCACTGTGCTAATTACGTAGCGAGGGGAGTTAAAGGGGATTTGAGGGTTACAGGTAACCCCACTCTATGGGGTCCGAGGCAGCACCCCAAAAAATTTTGGTTTTTGAACCTATGTTAGGTTGGGCGGACCCACCTATGGTTTTGTGCATGATTTTCACACATGTTTTTGGACGCGATGGTTTTTCAGTCCATGGTCTTGGACGCGATGGTTTTAAGTCCATGGTATTGGATGCTTTGGCATGTATAAATATGTATTGTAACATTGAAAGGAACATAATGAAAAATCGAGGTGGTAGTCCCGGTTTTGGGGTCTAGGGGAAAATCTCTGAGTATATGTGTTTTATGTGTTATGCTCTCGCATTGTTTATTTTCTATGTTTTAGAATTCATATGCAAGTAATTTCTGTACGGGGTTAAAACCTACAGAAACAATGAAGAAGCACCAACTACTAGAAAATATCAAGAAGTGTGAGTTTGCACAATAGTATTTGGTGTATCATGGTTATGTGGTCGGTGGAGGAGAGTCGAAGATAGATCCTTCAAAGATGGAGGCCATCATGAAATGGCCAATACCTACTAATGTTTTTGAGGTTAGGAGTTTCATTGAGGCAACATACTACTTGATGAAATTTATATCCTCATTTTCAATAGTAGAAACACCAATCCATATCATAACAGCAAGCAACACGATCTTCCAGTGGGGAAAAGGTCCGAAAAGGGTTTTCGAGGAGTTAAAGAAGAATATTAGTCAAGCACCAGTTCTGGCATTACCAAACTTGAAGCAGCCTTTTGAAGTGGAGACAGATGCAAGTGGGTATGCTATGGGAGCTATGTTGACGCAAGGAGGAAGGCTCGTTTGCTACCATTTTGAAGTATTTCATGGGCAGTCCTTAACTACCCTACCTACGACAAGGATCTTTATGCCATGGTGCAATATGTGAAGAATGTAGAAATTTTGAATAATAAACACATATTCAATGGAGATTATCTTGATCATGTAATATTGCCGAATACATACACAATACATAAGCTCCTCTACGTTGATCATCAATACAGCAAAATCAATAACAATAAAACATCAAGAGCATGCACACATTAACACAGTATGTAACCTGGGGAAAGCATACAGCTGAAAACCCCACACTATCTGTATATTAATGATTGAGAACATGTAACATTACAATAGTCAATACTTCTCACAAGTATCTAGCACTATCTCCACTTGTTACACACAATGCAGCTCATATCTGATCTCCAAATCTATTCCACTGCTTGCCTACCTCCAGTGCTCAATACCTGCTCAAGAATGAATGAGAATGGTTGAACCAAACTTGTATTTACCTCAAAATAATCACTCACATTGGGAATCACGTGAGTAGAGGCTATAATCACTTGCTATTGGCCAATTCTCATTGGCATAACTCAATCTCATTGATTGTGCAAATCCTCATGCACAACTGTAGTCACAACTGATAGCAATCTGATCCTCTAACACTTGTCCCTGCTGAACTGAACATGCACTAACATGCAACTGAGTTAACTGATGTATTCTTTAGTTGCATTATGAGTTAATAATTAGTTTAACAACTCATCATTAGTCTATTTACAGTTAGACTAATTACAACTAGTTTAACCAAGTCAAACTGAACACAACTCCATCAACTCCACAATCAACTCCACCAAACTCAACTGATTGAGTTCTAACTGAAGTCATGCATGCAACAACTCAAATGACCCACAAAGAAAACATATTTCCTTCTGACAGCTGCATGTGCCACATCTATAGCTCAAACTAAAGTGCTCCAAGAGAATAAGATAAATTTTATAGTCTAAATATTATTATAAGCTAATAATATTTGACTGCTCTATAATTAGACTTGACAGTGTCACCGCTGTTGTCTAAAAAATAGAAGTCCATCTATTTTTTGCCAACTTGACCAATCATCCATAAACAGCATCCTGTAACTCATAGACATGATCCATATGTCTAAAAATAGACATATTCTAAAAATAGACTTTGCGCCATAATTTTCTTGCGGGCCCACTTAGTGAAGGCGACTCTTTTCACTAAGCTCCATCATCTTGTTGCAATCTCAACAAAGAAGTGGAAGAAATATCTCATGGGAAAGGTGAGAGTAATCTACATAGATCACTAGTCGTATAGTACTTGCTAGCCCAGAGTAAGCTACAACAAACCAGCCATTACAAGTGGATGGGGTTTTTACAACAATTTCATTTAGTGATCAAGTATAAGAAGGGAAGAACAAACAAGTTTGCTGACATGCTTTGAAGGCTACCCACATCGAAGATTACAACTTTGGGGAATCTTATGCACATGGATCCATTCACCCATGATGCATACAAAGAGACATATTCAGAAGATGAGGACTTCATGGAAGTGTATCAACAGTTGCAGAGTTAGATTCATGTGCACGATGGTGACATCATCATTGACTACCATAATGCAAGATGGTTTACTCTTCATGATGGATAAGCTATGTGTTCCTAAAGGTGAGTGTTTGTAGATGATTAGAGAGGCTCGCACCTCCAAGGTTGCAGGGAACTTTGGTGTAGGGAGGACCATGACTAACTTGTAGAGGTATGTGTATTGGCCCAAAATGCAAGAGCAGGTAGCTAGGTTCATAAGAGTATGCATGCTTTTTGTACCAACAAGCCTAAAAATAGGAAATAGGGTCTACATCATCCCTTACTTGTACCTACTCGTCCTTGTGAAAGCATTTCCATGGACTTTGTGGGAGGTTTATAGACAACCAGGAAGGGACATGACTACCTATTCATGGTAGTTGATAGGTTCAACAAGATGTGTCTTTTGATGCCTTGTAAAAAGACCATCAACAGACACAAAGCAACAAACTTGTCCTTTGGACAGGTCTAGGTGCACTTTGGAATACCAAAGAGCATCATTTCATATAGGGACACAATATTTATCAGTGCATTTTTTACTACATTATGGGAGAAAATGGACACAAAGATGAAGAGATCTATAACATTCCATCCACAAACAGATGGGAAGACAAAACTAGTGAATAGGACTTTGGTGCAACTTCTGAGGGGATAAAACTAGAAGCATCTAAAGACCTGGGATGAAAATTTGGTATATATACAACATTCTTATAATAGAGCAACCCACACTTCTATAGGAAAGTCCCCATTTTAGACTTTTTTTGGATATTTTTCACCTTCACTTTTGGATATTGCATATGGGCAGCAAGGAGGAGTGAGGTAAGATCTTACAGGAGATGCTTTGAGGGCTGAAAAACTGATAGAGAATATCATATAGATCCATTTAAAAGTACAAGAAACACTGCAGAAGTCACAGGAGAAGTATAAGGCTAGCATGATCAACACAAAATAGAGAAATAATTCAAGGTGGGAGATAGAGTATGGCTACAGTTGAATAGGGAGAGGCTTCAGGGGACTGTAAGAAATCAAAGCTCTAAGTGATGGTCCCTTTGAGATACTAGAAAAGGTTGGTGACAATGCCCATCAACTCAATTTACCACCATATATGGGTATTCATTCAGTTGTGAATGTAGATAATTTGAAATTCTATGAGCCCTCGATGTCAGATTAGGAAGAGGAATAGGTCCTACCTTCTATGGAGGATTTGGCACTAGATGCTCAAGTAGAGTTGACAAAAGATACAATTTTTCAGAAGAGGTCTAGAACTAGAAGACAGGGGTAGCATGACCTTTGGTAGATTGGGTTGAAGGGAGAACTTCCAGGCAAAGCTAAATGGTACACTAGAGAGAAGGTGGAGGAAAATCTTCCTCACCTCATTTAGTAAAATATTTTGGGGACCAAAATCATCCCAAAATGTGGAGGTATGATCTGGAATGGATCATTATATTTTTTTTCATCCATCACGATGCATTTGGAGTGGAAAACGTGGACGAATCAACTCATGGGACTATTTTTACCAGTGGGACCCAATTTGGCAAAACAAGTTCTAAAACCTTTCGGGAGCATTTTGAGACATTAAATGGCATTTTTCAGGGTAAAAATTTGCTTCTTTAGTGTAGTATCCTTTCATTCTATTCTACACATAGATACCTTTCCAATGGTGCAAGAAGCGTGTCAGTCGGAGTCTGTATGCAAAAGTTATGCCACTCAAAAGTTGACCTTCCTATTTTCACACATATAGTTCGGGAGGATGCCACATCATCCCCCATTATTCATGGAAAAATGGGCTAGCCATGTGTTTGTAATGTAAAAGACTCTAGAAGAGGCTATTTGTACCTCTAGTTAAGATTTCATGTAGTCAAACTTAACCACTAGTAGGCTATCAGGTTGTGTTATAACTGGACCACTAGGAGGAAGAGGCATTCCATCCTTTTGAGAGAATTTTGTTCCATTATTAACAAAAGATAGACATGAGAGATAGGAGGTAGAGAAAATAGAGAGGATTTGTGCACTGTAGCAGGCCACAAGCCATAGGACACAAGCATTAATTCTTTGTACCTACAACCATATTTCCAGACAGATAAAGAGAGCTAAGCGACCTCACATTTTAGCTGGGTTTTCTCCTGAAAGAGTTTCCCATAGAGAATATCTTGTGTCTTATGTATATGTTCTTATTTTTTCATTCTCTATTTTTCTACATAATTTCCATTCACATGCATGTCGTAATTACAATTAAATACACATATATTAAAGTTTAATAAATTGTAATAGTGTATAATTTTCAGAGTTTTAATATAATGTTATTAGATCTCTTGTGATGAACTATCCAATGGAATAGTGATGACAGTTCACGGATGATAGGGCTTTGGAGTTCACTCGCATGCTCAAGAAGGAAAAGGAGGGCACATGGTTCATTTCCGAAGGATCAAGGAAGAAGCTTCAGGGCTTCGAGGTGGTCTCATGCACTCAAAGGGCGAAGAAGGGCGTAGGGTCTATTATTGAAGGCTAAAGGATTTGAGCTTCGGGCCTTCAGAGTGCACTCAAAGGAAGACTTCTTCCTTTCAAAGGACACAGTTCAAAAAGAGAGGGAAATATTCTTAGGAGTGCACCATGAACTCTTGAAGGGTGCAAGGCGCACTTCCGAACAATCAAGGATTCTCTCTTGAGGCTTGAGAGTGCTCTCATCCACTCCTAGCCTCGATGGGTTCACTTTGCAAACTCAATTTTTCAAAGCATGGATGATATAATGAGGAGGAAACACAATGAGTTTAAACAAAAAATCATGTGTGACACTTACCAAATCATCAAGGAAACTTATAAAACCTTGAATAATGATGAATAGACATCAAAATATAACTTTTCAAACATTCCCCAAGTATAATCAACAAAGTATGTGTGACTGTGGCAACAACTATCGTTTTACAACCATAAAGGTGTTATGACCATGATATGCACTACAGATGTTCTAATTAATATGAGAAAACATAAGAATGATCAAGGACACTTGAAACACATAGAATGACCTGGAACGACACTTGATGACAAAAGAAACAATAGATACGATGATGATGTAGGGTCCAAAATTTGAATGTAGTGAAATTTTGAAGGGTGTTGTAGCAGCGACAATAGAGAGTATAGGACAAACATGACAACTCAACAATAGAATGAAGACTCAATAGCTAGCTTTAGACCAGCTATGGTTTTGATAGCTAGCTCACAAGTAAACCATACAATGAGAGTAATGAAGTATCCAAGATACAAGGTGGTTCATCAAGGAATGAAAAACTATGTCAAACTTTTATTGTCAATTTGTGAATACATAGTTGAACATTGCAAGACCAATCAACACTCTCTATAGGCCATGGCCTCTAGGTGTTCATTACAATAAGATGAGGGAAGTCTTGGTAGCAAGGTTCATGCTTGAGTAACATCAATGGATGTTAAGATTCAAATAACGAAAAGAAACCCCTCAAGGAGAAAGCAAGGCTTACTTGTAATGAGAAAAGAAACCTTATGTTGACCTGAATGACAATTAATGATGGGCTTATGAAAGTGAGATTTCTGAGGAGAAATTTGATCAATGTTATGGTGTGGCTTTATATTATTGAAGTGAAAGTGTGGCTATGAACAACACTACAATTAAAAATATCAACCATTTAAATTTTATGGTTTTTTTGGATAAGAGAGATGAGGCGCAAGCCCTAAATTAGCCAACCATCAAGAAATAAATGAGAAAAACTTCAAGTTAATATGAGGAATGATATTGAATACACACCTATACTGAGAGAGGCGTGTGAATCAATATAAGACAACTTTTACATATTTCAACATTCATGAACTATAAGAAAACAGTCACATATGAGATCTATCAGTTGCAAAACATGGAAAACAAGACTTACTTCGAAATCATTTTGGGAGAAAACCAAAAAACATTTTCTTTAATACTTTGTAGGAATCAACATATTGGAGACACCAATCACCATTGATACAAACCTTAGTAGGCACCAACCTACTCTTAAATATTTTTGTAGACACCTAGAGACACCAATATCTATTGTTGGAAATATTTGTAGGCACCAACTTAGTGGATACACCAATCTGCACCGCTATAAATATTTGTAGGCACCAACCTAATGGAGAGACCAATCCCCACTACTTGGCACCAACTGATCAAGAGACACAAACACTTTGTTTCATCAATCACCAGGAGTTATAACTCTTTTGTAGTGCATATAATTTCTTCAAAAGACGATGACATTCACATTACCTTCACCATGTCTACTTACTATTTCTTCCTTCACTAGATCTACATGTTGCTTCTGCCCTGACTAGGTCTTCTGACTACTTCTTCCTTCACCAAGTTTGAACAAAGCTTGAATCTCCCAATGAAATTTATGGTAACTATCCCAAAGATTTTTTTTTTGGCACCTCCCAAGAATTAACCTTTGTATCACTAAGGACCATTAAAAAACCATCAAAAACCCTAACTTCCATAGGACATATCACTAAAAGTATAGCAAACCAAAGTATGAAATTTTTACTTGAGGTTATTCTATGTGTCTCCTTAGATCTCTAAAAATCACAGTATAAAAAATCACAAAAATGAAGTTATAGCAAGAATTCTAATGTTGCTTATTTGAAATTTATTTAAGGATTGTTTTAAAACCCTAACTTCCACAAGGAATATACCTAAAATTATAACAAAAGTATATTTGAAAATATTCCCACATTTACCCACAAAGCTTTCTCTTGTGTCCTCAAAATTCCATGATATGATATGCCCCAAAAAGTAAGTTATAACGAAAATTCCAAACTAACCTATTTGAAACTAATTTCATGAGAATTTAGGAACCCTAACTTCCATACAGAATATGTTAGAAAGTATATTAAACCAATGTTTGAAATTTTTAATTCATGTACCTAGAAATCTGACTTCCATATCCTTAATATTTCACAATCTAAAACATGTCAGAAAATATGTTGTAGTGAAAATTTCAAACTATCATGTTTAAAATTGATTTTAGGAGCATTCAAGTACATTGACTTCCTAAGGGCATATCTCATATAGTATAGTGAATCAACGTTTGGAATTTTGACCATATGTACCCAAGTATCTCACCTCTATCTCCTCAAAATTTAACATTCTAAAACATCTCAAAAAATAAGTCAAAGTGAAAATGCCAAACTGACTTGAAATTGATTTCACACTCTCCCCTTTTGGAATGATATTCAATCTTTTCTCATTCAATTCTCAAAAGAATGATACATTTTCACTCACACATTTTCTCCTACTATACTCTATCATGAAATTTTACGAAGGGACATTAATTTAAAAGTAAATGACACCATTAATTAAATAACTAATTCCCTTTTTTATTTCACCTTTCCACATACCATGGGCTTCCCAACCCATCTATTTCAAACCCTCATTTCACTTTTCAATTTTTCACATGAACCCCTTTTTTTATATACTTGTAATGTCTTAATATAACATTAATGACAACATTAATCCTTTGAGATAAATGACAATAATTATAGTAGATTGCATTATTCAAATCAAGTGATCCAATTCTGCTAATCCAGAGGATTAAAACCTCAAATCATAGGATGATGAAAGGAGGGGAATATTCTTTTGTTATTTTTCTTTGAAATAACACTAACACTAAACAAATTAGTAACTAGGTAAGACACTCAAGAAATTTAACCATTGAAAAAAAATTTATAAAGGAAATCACACCAAAACATTTTGAGAATTGTTATTTCTTCTTCATTTTTCTTTTGTTTATTTATTTTTTATTTGATAAAACAAATTGAATAAGCACATTAACTAGTCACAACAAAAAATATTCAAGCTAAATACTAGAAAATTATTTTGGGGTTTTGGGATTAGGTTGTAGGGAAGAGACATTAGTTTAAGGGTTATGGGGTTACAATGTAGCAATATCATGATGGTTCTTAAGGGCTTAGGAATGGTTGTAGGTATGGTGAGGATTAGCTATCAAGTTACATTTAAGGAGAAAGGAAAATGTCATGAGATCAAGCTGGGGGGTGGTCTTATTTAGGATTATGCCCAAGTGCAAGGGGGTTAACTTAGAGAAAGGGAATGCAAGAGGGCCAAGCTAGAGAAATTAGACCGCAATGAAAAGCCTACCTATCTATGATGATTAAGGAGTAACCAGGTGGAGACCACAACATGGATAGTTCCTCTTGTAGAGCTAGATGCCCCTCAAGGACAACAACAAGAGCTTTGTCCTTAATTGAAACAAAAGAAAAACTTGTTTCTAGCCCTTTAACACATAATAATAACCATAAAAACACTAATCTTATACTCAATAAGCATCAAACATGATCTTCATTATTTTTCCAACCCTTGCAAATGAGAAGACTCATTCCTTATACATAACAAAATTTCTAATTGCAAGTATGAATGATTACAATGGGAAATTCAAATAATGAACACTCAAAACATGGGCTCAAATGCCATAATTCAAATACAACTCAAAATTTCCACCCCTGGAATGGTCAAGGGTCACATCAAACCATGCACTAATGAAGCCCTTTTTCCTTCATTCATGGATTAAAATATTACACTTGTAATTGATGATAGGATATTCCGACACACAGGAAATAATTAAGTATAACTTGATCTAGTATATATTTAGATAAAGTTTGTTTCTTTAGTATGTACTTTTTGTAACTTACAATTTGACGTCCACGATATGTTTTAGACATGAAGTGCTCCAATGGTTCATTCTCTCCTCGGTATTACTGACACTCGATATGTGGATTAACACCCAATTAGTCAATGATATCTATTTAAAGAGCATGGAGGGTCATTTGTTAGGTGACCGTTCATGAGAGAAGCTTATGTAAATTTTCTTAATTTTACATTGATAAATAGCTTGAAGTGGTCGTGTTGGCTCAGGCCGTGGATTGTTTCTCTCTTTGAGGGTTTTAACCACGTCACGAATACAGGTGTACTGATTTATGATTTATTTGTGAGAAGTGTCCTTTGGTTTTCTATATAAGGAACTCACCTTGAAAAATCCTACATGGTATCAGAGCTATTTGAGGGTCGCATTCGTTGGTGATCGAAATCTGAAGCTGGTATAACTGCATCTGACTGTCGTTTCCCAGATCTACTATTTTTTACCACTTTCGAGCCGATAGCACTGCTCTATTGTGTTAGGAGCATCTATTCCAATGAGAAACCCCTTTTGCTTCATGCGAAAATCCCTAGCTATGTCACTTTTAAGATTTGGATGTATACAATCGTTATTTGCAGTTATAGTTATTTATCTCTCTGTTTATTTTAGTTTATATTCCTCTATAATTTGTTTTTATTACCGGATCTATGCCTTTAATTTTTGCCTATGCTCTTTGCCTTGCGACTCTATGCAATCTAGGAAAATAAAAAATAGAAAGAAAATATTTTTCTCATGCGCATGCTCTTTTCCGGCATGCCTTAGTGTGATCTCGAAAAATCAGAAACATTGAGGAAAATATCTAGTTTCCAACCAAATCTAACTTGAAGTCGTAAGGCTTGGATAATTTTTCTTGTTTGTTTAGTTTGTGTGGTTGTTTTTTTTGTTTTGTAGGCAAAAATGGGTTTTTCAAGCAAGCACTCACCCCAAAGCTTAAAAAAAAAAAAAACCCTTCCTCCTTTCCAACAATTACGAACCTTTTAAACTAGCTCACTTGGTCTAAAGGTAATTTATGAGAATAGAGATATTGGGTTCAAGTGTCTCTTTTTGTTGAATTGCTTTTTTAAAAAGCACATGTAACTTATGTTTTAAAGTTACTTTATGTAAAAGTGTTCTCACCCATTATAAAAAGTGAGTCACTTATAATTCTAAAGTCACATTATCTTTTATTTAAGTTGCAATTTAGTGGATAGTTCATAAAGTACCATTGCAAAAGTGACTTTCACTTATTTATAAAAGTGGGTCACATAAAGTAATTTATTTTTAAAATTGATCTAATTAGATTAAGTTTGGATGGGAAGGGGGGGCTTATATAACATTATCATCAACTTCCCAACATTCACGTGGTTAGTTGGCATCTTCAACAACTTTTCTTCAAAAAACCATAACTTCTTGATCCAAAAGCCGTTTTCAAAGCCTTTTCTTTTAATCAGTCTAATTTTTTGAGATCTTTCCATTGGAACACTTAGTTTGAGCATATAAAGCTTTCGTTTCTTTTAAAATGGAAAGTCCATGCCTAGTTATTCTTAACAACACCAACTACGTCCACTGGCTATCTTACATGGTGGATTTACTTACAAGTAAATATCTTTATAGAATAGCCTCAGGTCAAGAGTCTAAACCTCAAGATGAAGATAAGCAAGCCAAATGGGAAAAATAAGCAAGATCAAGAACGTGGGTTGATAAGGATGTCTATTTCTCCAGACCTTAAATTCCATATCGTAGAAATTCATACCCCCAATGAAGCAATGAAAAAGCTCAACAAATGTTTTTGGAATTAAAAATGAAATTAGAGCCCATCATTTCGAAAATGAGTTGCTTACGTTGGACCCCAATAATTTTTCTTCCATTGAAGACTTTTTGTCCAAGTTCAAGACCCTTAGACTTCTCTTGGAAGATTTTAAGGTGAAGAAAAAAGATGGTAGCCTTGTATATTCCATTCTTACTAAGTTAGGATCGGCCTACTCTATATTTGTTTCTACCTTCCATTCTATTAGAGAAGCCTTTATTTCTTATGGACAAGCTAACAAGTCTCCCTCTTTTGATGCCTTTTGTGATTCTTTATTAAGAGAGCAAGACAAGCTCTTACATTTTGGTATTCTTAATACTGGGAACTCTTCTAAGCGTCACCACCTTGAGCTTGCCTTACTTTGATTGATATTGAATGGGCAGTAATGCAGAGGTGTCAATTCATTTCGTATTGTCATGTTGTTTCAATATGCCTCTTAGCAGCCCAACAACAACCAAGTTCAAAGAATCCTAAGAAAAAACATCCTAAAAAGAATGGTCCTAAACCAAACAAGGGTCCCAAGCTATTTCAGTCTCATAATGAAAAAATCAACTCAACAAAATGATAAGGCAACTAAAAACAAAGGGAGGAAGACTAGTAGACATTGCAACTTTTGTAATCATGATGGCCACTTAGAATCCAAATTATTTAAGAAGATGGAAGCCTTGGAAGTAGCAATGAAGAATAATAGCATCCATTTGGAGCACTCTTCAACTTCAACTTCATCTTTAGGAATAACACTTTCTACATGTGGTTACCAATCATCTCGATCTGGTTATGCACTAAATGTATCTTCTTCTTTTCATTCTCATGAGTGGCTCATTGCTTTTGGAGCTTCTTATGACATGGCCGAAAACAAAGCCATGTTTTCTTCTTTCAATGATTGTAACACCAAAAATATATATGTTGTTTATGATAGATCTCTTAGTGTTGTAGGAACTGGAACTATTTATCTAGATAATGGTCAATTTAATGATGTATTATGTGTTCCTACTTTATCCTGCAACATTATATCTATATATTAGATAAGTCATCTAGGTGAAGGTAAAACCGTTGAATTTTCACCTCATGATGTTGTAATTAAGGACCTAAGAGATTCTAAACAGATTTTAGCCACTCGCATTGCTGATGATTCTCCAAGGTTGTATAATTTTAACAACTTTGGGTCATCAACTCTTCCCATGGTATTTATTGCTCATAATGATGAAGTGAGCAAACTTTTGCATGAGCAATTTGGTAACTTAAACTATCACTCCCTTCAAAATATATGTAAAGAAAATATGGTGACAAGTCTTCCTATGGTATCTTGTAGAGATGGTATTTGTTTCGGATGTGTACTTGGTGTTAGTGTTAGTCTTTGCAGCCTTCCTCCAATGATCAAACATGCTCTTACAAAATGATTTTAAGGTGTCAAGGTCAAATTTTGTCATTTCAGTGAGTCTTCAAGCAAAATTTGGTCACTAGGCATTAGGCCTAGGGTTTGCTTTTACTCCTGTCAAAGTTGTCCAAATATCGGTCCATGTCACCATTCAGCTGAGTGTACCATCATTCATAGGGTTTTCATCATCATGTCAAGTTCCACAGGGTCATTTTATACCTTGTTCATGCTTCAGTTGCGCCTAGGTAAGGTTCATTTCCCTCTCCCAGGGTTTTGAAGGTAATTTCTCTTGGATGGTAAAATCATCAGAAAAAATTATATCCTGATGTTTATACACCTTCCCCTATCCTTAATGTACCTTATTAAACACTTCCCATCACTGAGCTCCCTCAAATTCCTCATTTTTGCACAAACCCTAGTTTCTTGCTACAACTTGACAATTTTCTAGACTAGGCCTGTGTTTTGCCCTTTTGGACCCCTTCCACTCACTCAATCTTTGAAATTATACTTTTCCCTACTTCCTAACATCCCTCCCTACTTCCCAAAATTTTCTCAAGAATTTAGAAGCCCTCTATCCCCTTCATTTCACTTCAGTTCGACAAATTCCCTATTCCACACATAAGGGTAGGTTTTACTCAAATGATGTTTTTGAGAAAGGAAATATGAATTTGGAAAACCTAAGAGGTTTTTTGTCCACAATAGGCCAAGGAATAAAAACCTCATTCACTTTTTACACAGGTGTTATGGTTTTAGAGAAATTTCAAAAATATAGTTGCCTCGGGAGAATTGATGCACCTCTAAAGTGACCTTGGCAAAATCAAGTTTTCTCCTAGCTTGGTTGGCCAAATTACTTGTTTGATGAATCAAATGATAACTAGACATAGATATATTTCCAATGAGCTATCATGAGCTCAATTGGGAGTTGCGGAAGACCTTCAAAAGTTGCCTGCAACAGCACTCTGCCTTTAGGCAGCCTCATTTTGCATATTTTGACCAGTCCCTGGCGATTTGCATTTTGACAAGGACAATGAACTCCAAATTGAAAACTTCCAATTTCGTTGGAAAGAAGACTCAATAGCCGTTCCAATGAGCTATCCTATGCCCAATTTGGACATTAGAAAAACCTCCGAAAGTCTACTACAAAAAGCGCTACTCATAGGGTTTGGTGGCGTGGCTCATAGAGCTGGAAGCTTGATTTCACTCACAAACTCTCCCAAATTGCAAAATTTGCTCAATATTCTTGTGTTAAAGTAAGTTAACATTTCTCCCATGACCAATGAATGAGTTACCTTGGTGTTTATGGTGATTTAGTGAGAAATGTTTCAAACCCTACCTCCTTGCAATTTTTCCTCAAAAACAATTGCTTAAGGTTTGCAGTTTGAGTTTTTGTTGTCAATCCCACTTCATCACTCCCTCCATGATTTATTTTATAGTTTCATAAAACCATTCCCTAACCCCACATCCCTAATTCTCATTAACCTATGTCCCTAATTCTCATTATCCCAAACCCTAGCTACATGTTCCCAAACCCTAATTGCTATCCCAAAGCCTAAAACTTGTCCCTAAAACCCTTCTATTCCCCAAATTCTAGTCGGCCACATTCCCCAAACCCCTCTTACCCTTTCCCTTCATATCCCCTCATACATTTTCATACACTTGGCAGCAAAAGATCAAAGACACTTAAATCTCTTCATACTCATCAAGAAAACTCACACATCAGCAAGCAATCATGGAGTTACAAAACGTTCGTGAGAATTGCCAAGCTGCCCAAAGGAAGAGGGTGGAGTTCACTTCACTTGAGCAAGAGATCAATGCCGATCGGGAGTCTTGGCTTGAGAGAGCCAATATCCACTTAGAGAGATTGTTGGAGAAGGCCAACAAGGAGAAAAAATTGCTGAGAAACATGGCTTTTCACTACATGGCGAGGAACAAGGTTTGCAAGGCGCGAATAAGGAGTTTGAAGACAAAATTGAAGAAGGCTTCAAAGAGGAAAAAGGAGCATGATCGACTTTGGATTTTGGCTGAGGCTTCCTTGGCCCAACATATCTCTTGATAGAGAAGCCTCAACCCAAATTTCAAGAAATTTGGGGCATTTTTTGCATTTTGACAAATTTTGGCACAAAAAACAAGAAATTCTGCATTATGCGCCGCGCCACATGGCGCTCGCTTTTTCTAGGAGGCTCAAAATTCAAAAAACTCAGCATTTTTGGATTTTTCATGAAAAATTATGCTTTTTTGTTCATGGCCAAGAAATTTGGGTAGGTTTTGAGCCCTCAAAAAGGTCAAAAAGACTCAAAAAATGACCTCACTGCCCCTATTTTGACACACAAGGAGCATCCTTGGGAGATTTGATTTTGGACAGGGAAAATGAAGGCCAAATTGAGAAATTACACTTAGGTTTGGAAATTAAACAGGTAGAACTTTCCAACAAGCATACTTGGAGCTGATTTGGACATCAAGAAGGCCTCCAAAAGTGGGTCCAAACAGGCGCGGCGCATAGAGGAAAAATTGCCAGTTTGACCAAGTTTTGCTCTGTTTTTCGCCTAGTTTTGGCCAGTTTGACTTTTTCACTTTCTTAATGTCAAATCGTGATGTAATTTCATTTACATTGATGGATCATGATGTAAATATGTCAATTTTTCACTTGGTTAGGTAGATTCATCAGTTAAAAATTTGTTTGAAACTGAATGAATCCGTTCCCTTGTTTCTAGAGGCACGCTGTTTCATTGCCTGATTTCTAGTTCCTAGTTTAGAATTAGTTGGATCAGCTCCTAAACATGTGAGCTCAACCCCTAGAGGCAAGGATGAGATATTCTTTATCTATATTATGTGTTTTTTCAGTCATTAGAATGGTTGGACTCTTGAGAAAGGAAGGAGCTTCATTGTACACTCATATCAACATTTTGGTTAAGGAATTGAGATCAGGGTTTACAGCACGCTTTGGGATCCCTGTGGCATTTTTTTTTGGTATAGTGCATTCTTTTGTATTTGTGAATTTACTTATGTGTTATGTATGACATTATCTATCTTGTTTCTTCCTAACTAAATCAAACAAGAGTGAAAGTAGAATCCATTGAATTTGCAGTGCTCTACTTGAGGTTTGCTTTAGTTTCTTGATGTTTTCAGCTATTTGGAGAGGATCCATGGCTTCTCTTGCCCTCTTCAACTCCTCATCTATCTAATCCCTCCATCTCATTCGATTTAAAGTGCCAGAATTAGTTGCCTACCTTGCCCCACTGAGATCTCTGCAAGACTGAACCTCATTCCCTGCACCCAAGATCTCCCTTTTCATTAGAGCCAACAAACATATCATTTTATTCAATCAAAATCTTTGCACATATACCTAGCCTCAGCAGTTATATCAGTCGTCTCAAGCCTTTAGTGATCATATTTGGCTAAGATTGACCTAGAGAGAGCCCTCTCCCGACCTGGTAGGGCTAGCTACCAGGTTAAGCGTGGTTTGATGTTGGTCCTAGATCCTACCTTTCTCAGCCTAAGGTAAATCTAGGCTCTAACATAGTGGCGACCATACTGGGGAAGAAAAGCTCATTTGTTTGTTAGTGTTCTTGCTTCATAAACTATAGACGGAGTCTGAAGATTAGCCAGGTAGCCTTCAAAATGCTTTTTCTTTGCATTAGCGCAAGTAGATAAAAGTTGCTTCAGTCAATCTCTAGTCTAGCCTTATAAGCTGAACATATTACTTGCAAATTGCCCTAGTGACATGTATCAAGTTCAGATCTGATTGTTGATGGTGGACAATGATCAGACACCGGAAAGGCTGAAATCATTCACCTGGCGATTCCAAATCATTTTCAATATTAGATCCAAAGACTCCACTAGAGGATGAACCCGACCAACAAAAACATGAAAGGAAAATATGGAAAGATTAGGTATTCAAGTTGGAATTTCATCCAAGACATTTTGTTCTTTGTTATAAATTATTTCTTGTCTTTTCCCGCGAATGTCAAGAATTCTTTGCAAAGTATACTATGTTTGAGAAAAGATCCTCAGCCTGCATTTGACTCCTTCCCTTTGAAGATTGTGAATACCAAAGATTTGCATGCCTTTGAGCTTGATCAAGACCCATCTTCTGATGATCGTCTTCAAACTGATGAGCCTAAAGAGACCAAGACTGATTCTACAACTTCTGTATATACTCCTACACCTCGTAAAATTCCAGATCGATACAAGCCTCTGAGTTTACCTCCTATATTCCATGCTTTCCCTAAAAATCATGATCTATATCTACCAAGATTTGACGGTGAACGCAACAATATCACTGCTGAGAGACATGTACTGAATGTTGAGTCTTTCCTTGACCGTTTTGAAGTTAATGAAGAAGATGTCAATATAAGGATTTTTACTCTTTCTTTGCAAGGCAAAGTCAAAAGTTGGTTCAAAACCCTGCCTGATGCGAGCATCTCAGATTTCCAACAGTTCATCAAAGTTTTCCACGAAATATGGGTGGTAAGACAAAACCCTTTCTTGATTATAGAAGAGTATAACCAGCTAAAAAGACAACCAGGGGAGATAGTACAATAGTTTTCTGCTAGGTTTAACCAAGTTTATTATTGAATGCCTGTTAATATAAGACCTCCTCCTGGATCCGCTCTCTTGCACTACCCGGGTGCCTTTGATCCAGAAATGGAGTTTTAGCTAAGAGAAAGGAATATTGCAACACTTGAAGAGATGCAGAACAGTGCAGTAGATGTAGAGGCTCATTTGTTGATCCGAAGGGAAAAGTTGAAGGAAGAAGAGATGAAAAACATAGATCCACAAGAATCGACATCTCTAGAGGTAAAGCTTGACATTTTGGTAAGTGCAGTAGAAGAGATGATGCAAAGGATCACCACAAGGAATGACTATAACGTTCAAGCCCATCGCTCGCTGATTGAAGAAGAACAAGTTTCTGATCCAAAACATCTTCTTTCTTATCCCAGTTGTCGTATATCTGATAATGATTTTTTTATAGATCATCTTGGAGAAGAGAGATTTGTTGATATGACATGTATGCTTGATGATGTCTTTTATACTAATGATTTGCCTTAGTTTTATTAGTATGATGATGATGATTATGTTGTCCAAACATAAACTAATATTGCAGACGAATTAACAGCTAGTTTGTGGGAGGAGGAAGTTCACATTCAACAGCTCGAGTACAGTGATCAACCAATGCATATCAACTATGACAGTGATGAGGAAAGTGAAGCAAATTTTGAAGTAAGTGAAGGGTCTTTGCCTTTTTGTTTTGCTTCTTTTCAGTTCATCAGAGACAACATTCATGCAATCAGAAATCAATCATCGACAAGTCTTGATTTGGACCATCTTGAGGGCAATGCAAACCTCGTTCAAGACTTCTCATATCCAGATTTGCAGCCCCTGACTACCATTGATTGTCAAGTTGCAGATGAAGACTTGGAAGCTGGCACATACAATCAAATGATGCAAGATGATTCCATACCATTTTGTTTGAATCATTTCAGTTTTTGAAGGGTAAATTGCATAGTATATCTTCAAATGAGCAGCCTGTAGGAAATCATGTAATCTCATCAGAAACAATATAAAATGGGTTGCAACAATCTTTTCAAGTTTTTCACGATCCAATAGTTGATGTGTTGGATGATGTCAATAGTCAAAGTCCTTCTCCTGTCTGTGATCTTGAAGAAAGTACTGATATAAACTTCATCCAGCAGCTAGTTTCTTTGTCATTTTTAGCAGGAGTCTCGTCACAAAGCTCAAAACAAAGTTTGCATTCATGGTATGAGGAGAAGAGAAGTAATCCATTGGATTAGATAAGTCCCAGTGTGCATGAACTTCAAGATCCTTATCCAGTGTTTTTGGAGGCGGATAGAGAATCCATATCGGTCAATGGATCTGTTTCTAATTTTTCATGGGAGTTGCCTTTTAATAGTTCTCTCTTGTTGTTCATAAGCGAGCACTTGAGGAGAATTCAAACAACAACCAAAATACTTGCTTGCATTGGTTGTTTCATTTCACTTGATCAGGGGATGAATGAAACTGTTAGAGTAGGTTTTGATGAATAGGCTCTACTTTGAGCATCATTTCTAGTTTGTCAGTTGTGTTTATGTATCGAGTTAGTTTTTAGTTGAGTGAGAGTCATTTTGTGTCATCAAGTCGTCAGTTTTCAATCATGCATTTCAGCTTGAGTTTTTGACTCCATTGCCCAATGGACAAGGCACTGGTCTGCTCTCCCAAAGATCTGTCGTTCTTGGCACCTCCAAGGAGCTACCATCCCCATTGGAGCCAATGTTAGTGTCAGTCTTTATAGCCTTCCTCCAGTGATAAAACATTCGCTTACAAAATGATTTTAAGGTGTCAAGGTCAAATTTTGTCATTTCAGTGAGTCTTCAAACAAAATTTGGTCACTAGGCATTAGGTCTAGTGTTTTCTTTTACTCCTGTCAAAGTTGTCCAAATTTCTGTCCATGTCACCATTCAGCTGAGTGTACCATCATTTGGAGGGTTTTCATCAGCGTGTCAAGTTCCACTGGGTCATTTTATACCTTGTTCATGCTTCCATTGTGCCCAGGTACGGTTCATTTCCCTCTCCTAGGGTTTTGAAGGTAATTTCTCTTGGATGGTAAAATCATCAGAAAAACTTGTATTCTTATGTTCATACACCTTCCCCTATCCTTAATGTACCTTATTAAACACTTCCCATCACTGAGATCCCTCAAATTCCTCATTTTTGCACAAACCCTAGTTTCTTGCTACAACTTGACAATTTTCTAGACTAGGCATGCGTTTTTCCCTTTTGGACCCCTTCCCCTCACTAAATCTTTGAAATTATACTTTTTCCTACTTCCTAACATCCCTTCCTACTTCCCAAAATTTTCTCAAGAATTTAAAAGCCCTTTATCCCCTTCATTTCACTTCATTTCGACAAATCCCCTGTTCCACACATCGGGGTAGGTTTTACTCAAATGATGTTTCTGAGCAAGGAAAGATGAATTTGGAAAAACTGAGAGAGGTTTTTGTCCACAATAGGCCAAGGAAGAAAAATTTATTTCAATTTTTACACAGGTGTCATGGTTTTAGAGAAATGTCAAAAATACAGTTGCCTCTGGAGAATTGATGCACCTCTAAAGTGACCTTGGGAAAATCAAGTTTTCTCCTAGCTTGGTTGGCCAAATGACTTACTTGATGAATCAAATGATAACTAGACACAAATACATTTCCAATGAGCTATCATGAGCTCAATTCGGAGTTGAGGAAGACATTTAAAAGTTGATTGCAATAGCACTTTGCATTTAGGCAGCCTCATTTTGCACATTTTTACCAGTCTTGCGAGATTTGACTTTTGACAGGGAAAATGAACTCCAAATTGGAAAATTACAATTCGGTTGGAACGTAGACTCAATAGCCTTTCTAAAAAGCTATCCTTTGCCCAATTTTGACACCGGGAAGGCCTCCAAACGTCTCCTACAAAAAGCGCTAGGCATAGGGTTTGGTGGCGCGATGCATTGGGTTTGTGGCGTGGTGCATAGAGCTGGAAGCCTGATTTCACTCACAAACTCTCCCAAATTGCAAAATTTGCTCAATATTCTTGTGTTCAAGTAAGTTAACATTTCTCCCATGATCAATGAATGAGTTACCTTGGTTTTTATGGTGATTTAGTGAGAAATTTTTCAAACCCTACCTCCTTGCAAGTTTTCCTCAAAAACAATTGCTTAAGGTTTGCATTTTGAGTTTTTGTTGTCAAGTCCACTTCATCACTCCCTCCCTAATTTGTTTTCCAGTTTCATAAAACCATTCCCTAACCCCACATCCCTAATTCTCATTAACCCTATGTCCCTAATTCTCATTATTCCAAACCCTAGCTACATGGTCCCAAACCCTAATTGCTATCCCAAAGCCTAAAACTTGTCCCTAAAACCCTTCTATTCCCCAAATTCTAGTCGACAACATTCCCAAAAACACTCTTACTCTTTCCCTTCATAGCCCCTCACACATTTTCATACACTTGGCAGCAAAAGATCAAAGACACTTAAATCTCTTCATACTCATCAAGAAAACTCACACATTAGCAAGCAATCATGGAGTTACAAAACATTCGCGAGAATCGCCAAGCTGCCCAAAGGAAGAGGGTGGAGTTCACTTCACATGAGCAAGAGATCAATGCCAATCGGGAGTCTTGGCTTGAGAGAGTGAATATCCACTTAGAGAGATTGTTGGAGAAGGCCAACAAGGAGAGAAACTTGCTGAGACACATGGCTTTTCACTACATGGCAAGGAACAAGGTTTGCAAGGCGCGAATAAGGAGTTTGAAGACAAAATTGAAGAAGGCTTCAAAGAGGCAAAAGGAGCATGATCGACTTTGGATTTTGGTTGAGGCTTCCTTGGCCCAACATAGCTCTTGATAGAGAAGGCTCAGCCCAAATTTCAAGAAATTTGGGGCATTTTTTGCATTTTGACAGATTTTGGCACAAAAAACAGGGAATTCTGCCCTATGTGCTGCGCCATGTGGTGCTCACTTTTGCTAGGAGGCTCGAAATTCAAAAAACTCAGCATTTTTGGATTTGGCATGAAAACATATGCTTTCTTGTTAATGGCCAAGAAATTTGGGCAGGTTTTGAGCCCTCAAAAAGATAAAAAACACTCAAAAAATGACCTCACTGCCCCTATTTTGACACACAGGGAGCATCCTTGGGAGATTTGATTTTTTATAGGGAGAATGAAGGCTAAATTGTAGAATTCCACTTGGGTTGGAAAGTAGACAGGTAGACCTTTCCAACAATAATACTTGGAGCTGATTTTGACATCGTGAAGGCCTCCAAAGGTGGATCCAAATAGGCATGGCACATAGAGGAAAAATTGCCAGTTTGACCAAGTTTTGCTCTATTTTTCGCCCAGTTTTGGCCAATTTGACTTTTTCACTTTCTTATTGTCAAAATGTGATGTAATTTCATGTACATTGAGGGATCATGATGTAAATATGTCAAATTTTCACTTGGTTAGGTAGATTCATCAGTTAAAAAGTTGTTTGAAATTGAATGAATCAGTTCCCTTGTTTCTAGAGGCATGCTGTTTCATTGCTTGATTTCTAGTTCCTAGTTTAGAATCAGTTGGATCAGCTCCTAAACATGTGAGCTCGACCCCTAGAGGCAAGTATGAGCTATGCTTTGTCTATATTATGTGTTTTTTTAGTCATTAGCATGGTTGGACTCTTGAGAAAGCAAGGAGCTTCATTGTACACTCATATCAGCATTTTGGTTAAGGAATTGAGATCAGGGTTTGCAGCACTTTTGGGATCCCTA
Source organism: Pinus taeda (assembly GCA_000404065.3). Classification (NCBI taxonomy): domain Eukaryota; kingdom Viridiplantae; phylum Streptophyta; class Pinopsida; order Pinales; family Pinaceae; genus Pinus; species Pinus taeda. The sequence goes on along the minus strand of APFE030451985.1, from coordinate 41,785 downwards.
TGGCATTTTGTTTTGGTACAGTGCATTCTTCTATATTTGTGAATTTACTTATGTTTTATGTATGACATTATATATCTTGTTTCTCCCTAACTAAATCAAACAAGAGTGAAAGTAGAATCCATTAAAATTGTAGTGCTCTACTTGAGGTTTGCTTTAGTTTCTTGATGTTTTCAGCTATTTGGAGAGGATCCATGGCTTCTCTTTCCCTCTTCAACACCTCATCTTTCTAATCCCTCCATCTCATTCGATTTAAAGTGCCAAAATCAGTTTCCTACCTTGCCCCATTGAGATCTCTGCAAGACTAAACCTCATTCCCTGCACCCAAGATCTACCTTTTCATTAGATCCAACAAACATATAATTTTATTCAATCAAACGCTTTGTAGATCAGCAGTTATATCAGTCATCTCAAGCCTTTAGTGATCATATTTGGCTGAGATTGACCCGGAGAGAGTCCTCTCCCGACCTGGTAGGGCTAGCTACCAGGTTAAGCGTGGTTTGATGTTGGTCCTGGATCCTACCTTTCTCAGCCTGAGGTAAATCTAGGCTCTAACACTTGGAAAACATCATCAAGATAGTTTTGAAAAATGTGCCTCTTGGCATGCCTCAACCCCTTTACAGCTTGTGTTATGTGGTCCACTTCCATTTGTTTCATTCTCTAGCTACAAGTATTTCTTAACTTTCATTGATGATTTCTCCAGACACACTTGGGTATGCTTCTTAAAACTTAAGAGTGGAGTCTTTAACATGTTCTTGGTCTTTAAGGCCTTTGTTGATAAACAATCTAGACATCACATTATTAAGCTAAGATCTGATAATGGCGAAGAATATGTTAATAGAAAAATCATCAACTTTTACACTGAGCATGGAATTCAATTTCAACATATTGTTCCATATACTCCACAGCAAAATGGTGTAGCTGAAAGGATGAATTGCACCTTAGGAAATGACTAATTGTATGCTTCAATCTAAATGACTTAGTCTTAATTTTTGGGCGAAGAAATTAACTGTGAAAATTACATAGTAAATCGTAATCCTACTAAGGTTTTAAAGAATATCACTCCATAAGAAGCATGGATCTCAATTAAACCAGATGTAAGTCACTTTCGTGTTTTTAGAAGTGAAGCATGGGCCCATATTCCATATGAGAAACATAAAACCTTAGAACCTAAGAGTGAAAAATATATTTTCATTGGATATTATAAAGATGTCAAAGGATATAGATTTTTTCAACCTAAATCCAAAAATTTTATCATTAGAAGAGATGTAAAGTTTGGTAAAAATATATCGACCTACGATCCTAGTTCGGCGGATGTGCCACCTCTCTCTATTCCTTCTACTTCTAAAAATATTCCTTCTTCAGATGATGACAGTGAGGACGAAAATTGCCCCCCACCTTCTCAGGATCCTCCTTCAGCTCCTCAGCTTCCAAAATGGGTCTACGTTACGCAGGATGTAGCAGGTGCTCTTGTAGGTGATCCTACAGATCAACATGGTACATGTTCTCAGTTCGATAGAGCCTCTTCTTTACTAGCTCAAGATTCAGTGGATTGTGATCCTGACACCTTTGCAGAAGCTTCAGGACATCCAAATTGGGACATAGCTATGAATTAAGAATATCATTCATTATTGGCAAATGATACATGGGACCTTGCTCCTCTTTCAAAGGGACGAAAACTTGTTAGATGAAAATGGGTTTACAGAACAAAGTTTGGACTAGATGGAAAAGTTGATAAACATAAATCTTGTCTTGTTTGTAAGGGTTTTTCACAAGTTGAAGGCATTGACTATACTGAAACCTTCTCCCCTGTTGTCAAAATGAACTTTATCCACCTTGTTCTTTCCCTTGCTTCTTCTTTCAAATGGGAAGTCCATTAGATGGATGTTAAATCCACCATCTTGCATAGGGACTTGTATGAAGAAATATATATGGAAACACCCCCTCGATTTATACAAATAAACTCTAGCCTTGTATATCAACTTAAGAAATCCCTTTATGGTATCAAGGAAGCCCCTCAGGCTTGGTATGAAAAAATTGATAACTTTCTTTTAGATACTGGCTTTTCTAGGTGTCATTCTGACAATATTATCTACACCAAGAAAGTGTGTAAGTCTCTTATCACTCTTGTTCTTTATGTTGATGATCTTATCCTTACTGGTAACGATCCCAACCTTATAAATTATGTGAAGTCCAACCTTAAAAAGAAATTTTAAATGACAGACTAAGGACACTTGCATTATTTTCTTGGTCTTCAAGTCTTGCAATCCAAAGAAGGTATTTCCCTTTCCCAATCCAAGTATTCTTGTGATCTTCTACGCCACTTTCACATGGAAGACTGTAATCCAACCCCTTCTTTCTTTCAGTCTGGAGCCCAAATTTCAGTCACTTGTACTTCCCGTGAAGTTGATGCTACCTTATACTGTCATCTTGTTGGAAAACTTTTCTATCTGACCCATACCCATCCTAACCTTTCCTTTATCGTTGGCCTTGTTGCTCAGTCTATGAAAAACCCACATGAAAGTCATTGGAAAGTAGCTAAAAGAATATGTTGTTGTGTACGATGTATAGTTCCATTTGGGATTCATTACAATGCAGAATAATATCCTATATTGGTTGGTTCACTGATTTTGATTGGGCTGGTGACCTTGATGATTGGAAGTCTACTGCAGGATATGTCGTCACTCTTGGTTCTAGACCTATTACATGGGATTGCAAGAAACAAAGTGTCATTTCTCTTTCTTCAGTATAACCAAAGTATCTTGGCACTATTGAAGCTAGTAAGGAAGCCTTGTGGCTTCGTCAGATCCTGTCAAAGTTTGGTTTTCAGCAGCAACATCCGACTACACTTTGGTATGATAATCAAAGTGACATTCAACTATGCAAATGTCGAGTCCAACATCAGTGCAGCAAACACATTGAATTACACATTAACTTCATGAGAAATCTCATTCATGGCCATGTTCCTCAAGTGCAATATTGTTCAATTGATGATCGAGTTGCAGACATTTTTACAAAGGATCTCATAGAGGTGAAGTTTACTAAACTTTGATTTATGGTAGCCATTTAGAATTTTGTCACTAAGGGGGGATAGGATATAATGCCTCCTTCCTTCTCCTATTGTGTCATCTTTGTACATCCTTCAATCCTATCCCAAGTTTTTCTTAAGTGGGGATGTTAAGATATTCCGACACATAGGAAATAATTAAGTATAACTTGGTCTAGTGTACAGTTAGGTAAAATGTCTTTCTTTAGTATGTACTTTTTGTAACTTACAATCTGACAGTCACAATATGTTCTAGATATGAAGTGATTTGACGGTTCATTTTCTCCTCGGTATTATCGACATTTGATATGTGGCTTAACACCCAATTGGTCTATGATATCTATTAAAAGATCATGGAGGGTCATTTGTTAGGTGACCAATCATGAGAGAAGCTTATGTAAATTTTCTTTCTTTTACATTAATAAATTTCCTGAAGTGGTCGTGTTGACTCAGGTCATGAATTGTTTCCCTCTTTGAGACTTTTAACCACATCAATAATAATGGTGCACTGATCTGTGATATGTTTGTGAGTGGTTTTTTTTGGTGTTCGACTATATAAGGAACTTACCCTATAAATTCCTACAATTGGAAGTTGGAAAAATATACCAGCTTCACCATCTTCTTCAATACTTGTCATTGATTAGTGTTGAAGTGTCCAAGGAACTTAATAATGTGGCGGTCTTCGTGGAATTGTTCATTGATATCTTCATTTGAAATGGTTATTAATAGCTCCTTATGGTGATTATGTAATGAAAACACCAACAAGTTTACAGTCTAGAGACTACGGGAAAGCCTTCATGACATGACCCTAAGTTTACCATGAGACACAATCATAAATATTTACACAGGAAATCGCAACCTAGGACAAACTGTGTTTCTTAGGGGACTAAACTAGGGTATGTTAGGTAGCGGCTTTTTGTAGGGACTGAAAGGGAAAACCTCCATGACATGACCCTCAAGTCATTAAGAGAGTTAGGTTGTTCATTTATGTCTAGTTTTAGCTAGGAATTTATCATTAGCCTTTTAAGAGGGAGGATAAAGTATTGAGTGGCCATGCTTCGAAAAAATTTAAGATACTCCCTAATTTAGTTAATCAAGTGTTTGATTTATTGAACATATGCATTTTATTTTGATGTTATATAGACAAGCCAAGGACTAGGGGAGAGCTACATTATGAGATGGCATCTTACTCATGGAAAATTTTAGGGGCTAATATTCACATGTGGGCTAATTTTCAATTTTTTTTCTAAGTAAATGATTTGCAATTTCAATGTTTTCTAAAAATGGTTCCCCCAAACTTTGTAGTCTAAAATTATTTTATCTTAAAGATCACTTCAATTTTATAGACACTATATATATAAAATCAATAGAAATTTGAATATTTTTACAAAGATATCTCCAAATATTTTATAGTTTTCATATTGGGGACTAGTAAGATTTTCCGAGTTTCTAAACTTTAAGATAAATTTCCATCCTTAAATTTTTCCGTGATATTGCGCAATATTTATTTATTTCACATATAGAGCTTGTTACCCACCAAAATGGGTAACCCCATGGGACAAAAAAATTATCCTACATTTGATAGCCATCCAACAACCATAAGCCAATAGCCCTTACTAGCCACCATTAGTTGATGATATTCTATGTTCCTATACCACTTGCATCAACTATGTGCATCTCACCCATATGACATTAGCACTTGGACGAAGGTGTGCTACCACTAAATGGATACTTTGATCATTTTGAAATTGGGTGCTTATACTTGTTTGTTTTTTTTCATTTAGTATGGATGATAGGATTATTTGTATGATTGATAGACCTTGATTGTATTCTTGTTCTATCACCTTACTTGTGGGGTTAATCTTTGATCCTAATGTAGTGGGACCTCCCTTAAGATCCTTTGGGTTATAAGAGAGGCACTAACTAGAAATCCATGACTGATGTAGCATAGTTCTATCTTCCTATATATCATAATTAATACTTTCCAACTTACATGACAAGCCCTATAACTCAACTCCATTCTTCGGGTATGACTTGTTCTTGGTTCATGGGGATTGGGCCTTCACATGTTCACATTCCTTGAGTAGGGCCTAAAAACTTTTCCCTCGAAGGTTGATGCAACTAAAAGTAAAGGAAAAGGAAAATCACGGCCATAATAACAAAAGGAAAGAAAAATCAAAATGTAAAATATGGTCAAGACATAAAGATTAGTATGTGCAAAAAACCGTAGCATGAGCTCTACCTCACTAATATGGCCATCACCTGGTTCCCGAGTAAATCATGCTCCATTAAATCAAAATAAAAAACCCTTAAATTTCCCAACCCTAATGAGTGATAAGTTGACTTGTCTTAAAGGGTTAATAAAATGGTTACATCATACAAAGCAAGCTCTAACCCTTGAGCTATAAGAGATAATACAAGCAAAATTCAAGGAAAATTAAAAGGCATAAAAGAGGGGTGGGAAAACCAAGGCTAAGTTAGTAACTCATTAATCCATGAATGCTCCCTCCTCACATATATACACTCAGGATGTGGAAATCCACATCAGTTGGTCCTTTAGACCATGGAACTTGGCCATGAAGCACTCTCCCCTCCATTACCACGTTATTATTCACTAACACCTATCAATTTAAGGGTAGCCCATGAAACTATTACTTTCCCTTAGGGGTTGGAAGCACCTAATAGGGTTGACCTTTAGCCACTCCTGCCTAGGGAGAAAACAAACTTGTGAGATCTTGATCCAGATTTTGGAAGGGGATCCTTGTTTGAAATATTAGAATTCCCTAAACATTCAAGTTTCATTCACTTAGATGCATTATTGATCTAGGTCCCTAATGACTGGTTTCTTTCACTATAATCCATGTTGTTCTGGTCAGGTCGTTCAACATCCCAAGCTTGGGCACCCACTTCAAAAGTATCCAAGCCCTTTAGAGGAGTGCATTGGCACAAACAAGTGAAACCTTAAGAGTATGGAGCTTCGTAGCACTATGAAATGACACATGTCCTATATCTCCTCCAATAAAAAATATGTAGGTTGAATTTGACCCAAATTTGAGGATTCTTGGGATGAAACCACTAGACCTAGTGATCTGATTAGGAATATTAGATTCTTTGTGCTAAGATCCTCCTCATATTATAAACAAAATGATATTCATGTGCTTAAGCATTCACGATTTTATTGCAAGTGAAAATGAGTTTTTATGTTAATTTTATGAGCAATTTTAACATAAATAAGAAACTGAACATTAGCATATAAATGTATAGAACATCACCAAGAACACATCACAATAGGAACATGATGAAGGCTTTCACCACTCCTAGGCTACGTCTCCTTGGTCGAGCTTCCAATGGCTTGGGTCTCTCTATTATGCTAAAATGTGTAAAATGATGTGTTTACAATGCTCAAATGCTTCTATAACCTACTCCAATGAGTCCAGAATGTCAAAAAATGGCTACCTTTCCTCTTTTTGCACCAAATTTGGTCGAAAACTGGAGAAGTTATGACCTCTCCTAGTTTCTCCACTATTCTCTCCACAAATTGCCCAAAATCTGGCACCGAACCCTCATTTTTGCCCAAATTTATGCTAATGGGCCACCAAATTCACTGAAATCCACACGGATTTGTTGGACGATTAATTTGGCCACCAAGGCCTAAAAATGCGGAAATTTTAGGGTCACATGGAGGGTCATGCTCCCAGGGGCTAGCCCCTAGTGTTGGCCCCTTGCCTCTGGCAGTCACAAAACCCTTGGCGGTTATGGTAGCAGTGTTCACATGGGGAAGTTAAGTCCGTGCCCACCTCCAAACTATGTGGCATTAAAGTTTAAATACACCGCATGAACCATAAGGTTACATAACATCTACATGGTGCATTGGCAATGGGCTTTGTTGTGTTTTGAGAGATCGCGGGTTTGACCCTCGCTGCCTCCACTCAGAATAAGTCAATGTTTTGGGTGGCCTCCTGGGCTGCCACGTGGCACGCTCCAACTGGGTCACATGTCAGCCTGTGGTTTGCCATCATTCCAACCAATAAGAATCACTTAAAATCAGACCAATCAGAATGTGACACTTGGCATGATTTCATTAGCCCCAAAGCCCTTTGACCAAGTCAATTTCCACATCACCTGCCCAGTCAGTGCCACTTCAGCAATAAGGACTGTTGACTTGGCTGTCCTTTTTTTACAAATTTGCATGTTTGTGAAAGTGAGCAAAACTTGTTTCTAGAGTCTTACGAAGTCCATTTCATGAAAAATGAGTTGCACCAGATTCAGGATGATAAGGAGTGCACAGTCATCTAGGTTCCACACCAATCCAAAAATTTTGAAATTTGAGCTATTTTTTGAGCACCTAATCATTCCTCCCCACTGGAAGCCTTTTGGACCCCAAAATTTCACTTTCAGTTGTCCAACAGGTGAGGGTACATCTCCCTCACCTTTCCAATCTCAATCCATTCAACACTGACTTGGAACTTGTGATCTATACGATGCTTGTCATGCATTGCTTTGTACTTGCCTTTCCTCTTTTCACACTGATCTTGCATTGTTTGATGTACCATTTGGAGTCATTCAATGAACTCTTTGGCTTTTTCCATGTTACTATAGTAGTAACATTATTCTTACCAAGATGATACAACACTTTATGATGCAAATGGTAAACAAATTCCTCTACTTGATTCCCTTGACTCAAGCTTTAATATACATCTTGAAAGTATGTATTTTGCCAAACATAACTTTCATGCAAAACAAAATAATATTTGAAGAAATTAGTTATACAAACTATAGGCCTAGAAAGTACATCAACAAATTTGTCGCTTATAACTTTCTTATTCCTTTTTAACAAGTGGAATAGTAGAAGAAAACCCATCCAATGAAAGTGTTTTTGTCACTACACCACTGATTTTTTTTTAATGAAATGAAATGGGCTTACCACATTGCATAAACATTGTGCCCATGGCATAGTCACATACATCAACTTGAAACTCAAATGAATTTTTCAAGTATAGAAGATCAAGTATAATGTTTAAACTAATCTTTTGTCTTAAAGCATTAAATGCCTCTTGTTGTTTTCCTCCCCACTGGAAGACCTTTTGCATAACTGCCAAAGAATGCAAATGAGCTGCAATAGAAGAAAAATTGACAAAATCTTTCCTCCAACATCGTGTTTCTCCCAAAAAACCTATTATCCAAATGACTATCTTGAGCATTGACCAATCCATAATGGCTTCAATTTTGGAGAGGTCTAACTTCAGCTCACCTTCTCCAATATTATGGCCCAAAGTACAACAAAGAAGTTTTATCCAACATATACTTTGACATCTTCAATAACAAATGTTCTTCACATAAGACATCAAGCATTTCTTTCTCACACATGACATGTTCATAATGAAATTTTCTGAAAATCAAAATGTCATCCAGGTAGACTATCATGTCTAGAAATGGCTTCAATACGTCCTTCATATGCATGAAAGTAGTAGGAGTATGGAAAAAACCAAAAAGCATAACCAGTCATTCAATCAAAATTTTCTTAGTTTTGAATGTTGTCTCCGATATGTCTCCTTCAAAAACTCTACTTTGATGATAGCCACTTCTTGAGCCCCATTTAATTAAATGCTCTCCATTCTTCTTGGACACCAAAACAATAGGTGCACCACATGGTAAAGGAGATGGTTGGATGATACTTTTGTTCAACAACCCTTGGATTTGCTTTGTTATTTATGCATTTTCCTTTCTTGACATCCAATTCATGTCAATGTTAGAAATAAGACACTTTTGCTGCGATAGTATTTCATGTTAGATTCTCCTCTTGGAAGGAAATCTCTTTGCTTTCTCAAACACCTCATCATCATGGTTAACAACATTAACCAAATCAATTTTTAATTTTGAAATAAAACCATCAAATTCTTCATAATCAACATCAACATTGGGTTTGATCATAAGAAGCACTAAATTCTTTCTTGAATTCACTAGTCTTTTCATTTTCTGTACATTAACTAATGAAAGATTTAGTTTCTTGCGATGAGCTCTCACAATATAAACCACACCATGGTGAAAAAGTGGTACTTGTTTTCATGACGATAGACAATTTCTTTTCTATCATAGAGGTAGGGACTACCCAAAATAACAACTGATATATCAAGTGGTACAACATCTAATTCAACTTCGTCAGTTAAGTTTGTTGGGATTGCAAACTGAAGAATACATTTTCTTGTAACCGGAAAGTTTGTGTGCTTGCATATCCAGCCCAATGGATATGGCTTGGGATGTGAAATGGTTTCAAGATTAAGTTTCTTGACTAAATCATCAGATATCAAGTTGTCTTGAGACCCACTATCGAAAGTTTGTCCACTTTTGTATGTTTTGAGATTACCCTCACATGAAATAATTCAATCCTTGTTTCTTCATTTGGAGTGCTAGTGTGACAATTTGGTATACTAGTGCTAGCAATGAATTATTTTCATTTTATCCCCATGGTTGTAATTTTAGTTTCATCACCTGAATCAGATCCCAAATCCTCTTGAATGACGACAATTGTCTTTTCTTTTCCTTTTTCGTTGAATTTCTTAGGCCTCATATCAGGATAAAGCTTCTAACATTTAGCTTCATCATGACCCTCTTTAGAACAATGTTTACGTAATTTTTTCTCTCTTTCTTTCTTAATGGATGCATTTTTATTTCCTTTGAAACCATTTTCTTTTTCTTTACCCTTAAATGGCTTTTTACTACCCTCTTTTGGAGTGTTTTTCCCTCTTCCCTCAAGATGAGTGGCTTGCACACACACATCATCTAGATTATTGGGATTAAACATTAAGATAGTATGCCTAAGGTAACTATGTAAACCCCCTATGTAATTCAGCAACGTGTCTAGTGATTGCAAATCTATGCCTAACATTAGAGACATTTTTATGAATCCTTGGGTGTAATCTTGCACATTTTGACCTTTAAGTTGTCTAAATTTTTGCCAATTCATGATGGCTTTTTGCATATAAGCTAGAGGGTAGAATTGTCTTTTAATTGTAGAAATGAAATCAAACCAAGAAATTGAGACCTTACCATATTTGTTTATCTCCTCTTGTGTCTTTGATTCCCACCAACTAATGTTTCACCCTCCATTCTCAAGGAAGATAATTAAATCTTTATTTCATCCTCTTGAATTTTTTGAATTCTGCGATAGACATCCAACTAACGAATCCAATTATCATGATGCTCAACATTCACTTCACCATTATACATGGGGAGTTCAAATTTAACATCATGTTTTAATAAGGGTGATTTACGAGTTCCTTTTGAGGTATGTTGATGAGTATGAGTAAGGGTTGTGTTAATGGAAGAGGGTGAAGATGCTTATGAAGAAGAAGATGAAGAAGATGGTGGAGAGGGTGGAGGTTTACCTCCATTTCCATTACCTCCTCTTGAAGAACCTTCTCCTTTGGGAGGTTTGGAGATTTCACCTTGTAGCCTCGTATTCCTCTCTTCATAGGGGACCTTTACCATGTCTGTCATATCAAAGAAAGCCTTCTTGAAGACCTTTTCATCCTCTATCATTGTAAGCTCTCCTTCATGAGACACGCTCACTGGAGTCTCAACTGCAACTTGAGGTAGAACTATTGCTGGAGATTGTGGCAACCTTTCCCTCCTTCCCCTTGACTCAACTTGAGGGCCTCCAACCAACTTCCCTTTCCCTCTTTTGAGTTTTAACCTTATAAGCATTACATAAACTTGCAAATAGTTAAATCCTTCTTGCACAAAGCAAACCTAGTGCTCTGATACCAAAATTATCTGATTAGGAATATTAGTTTTGTTGTGCTAAGATCCTCCTCAAATTATAAACAAAATGTTATTCATGTGCTTAAGGATTCATGAGTTTATTGCAAGTGAAATAAGTGTTTATGTTAATTTAATGAGCAATATTAACATAAATAAGAAATTGAACAATAACATATAAATGTACAGAACATCACCAATAACACATCACAAAATTAACATGATGAAGGAGTTCACCTCTCATGGGCTACGTCTCCTTGGTCCAACTCCCAATGGTTTGGGCCTCTCTGTTATGCTCAAATGTGTAAAAATATGTGTTTACAATGCTCAAATGCTTCTGTAACCTGCTCCAATGAGTCTAGAATGTCCAAAAGTGGCTACCTAGCCTCTTTCTGGACCCATTTTGGTCGAAAACTGGAGAAATTATGACCTCTCCTAGTTTCTCCAGTATTCGCTCCACTAATTGCCTAAAATCCGGCACCGAACCCTCATTTTCGCCAAGATTTCCACTAACGGGCCACCTAATCCACCAAAATCTAGGCGGATTTGTCGAACAATTAATTTATTCATCAAGGCCTAAAAATGCGGAAATTTTAGGGTCATATGGAGGGCCATGAGCCCAAGGGCTAGCCCTCAGTTCTGGCCCGTTCCCTCTATCAGTCACAAAACCCTTGGCAGCTACGCTAGCAATGTTCACATGGGGCGATTAAGTCTACACCCACCTCCAAACTATGTAGCATTAAAGTTTAAATATATCGCGCTAACCATGTGGTTAACTAACATCTGATTTGTGCATTGGCAATGGGCTCTGTTGTGTGTTGGGAGGTCGCGGGTTCGACCCCTGCTGCCTCCACTTAGACTATAGTAATGTTTTTGGTGGCCCCTTGGGCTTCCACATGGCGACCTATGGCTAGGCCGCATGTCAGTCTATGGTTGGCCATCATTCCAACCAGTAACAACCACTTAAAGTCTGACTAGTCAAGGGGATGCCTTTGTTGTTGAGGGGGTTTTGCTTAGGCCTGTGGTAGACCATGTTCAGTGGGATATGTGTGGGATCATTTCTTGTGGTGAAAGAAGATGGAAAACAATGGAAAGATAGAGATCAAGAAATTTAATGGTCAGAGTTTTGAGTTATGGAAGCTTAATATGGAGGATTTGTTGGCCGACCGAGATCAGTGGATTGTTATAGATCCTAGTTGGGCACTAACAAGAATGTCGGAAAAATACTAGGCAAAGTTATATCAAAAGGCGAAGAGCACAATGTGATTGTGTCTCTCAAATTTATTATTCTTGAATGTATTATGGGATGCTACAGAAAAGACTTTGTGGGACAAGTTAGGGACGTTGTATCAATCTAAGTATCTGGTGAGCAAATTGTTCCTATATATAGTTGTATAACCTAAGGATGAAGGATGGAGACTCAGTGACAGAGCATCTGAATCCCTTTAATATTGTGGTAGGCCATTTGTTATCTGTTGATGTTAAAATTTAAGACGAAGATAAGTGCATCAATTTATTTTGTTCTCTACCAGATTCATTGGTTAGTTTGGTTGTTCCAATAGGTAGAAATACAACTACCTTGAAGTTTGATGAAATAGTATCATCCTTATTGTCGGAAGAGATGAGACAAAAAAATATGGAGAGTGAGAATAGATATGTCTTGTCTGTGAGAGGATGGTCCAAAAATAGAAATAAAAATATGTCCTTAAGAGGGATATCTAAATCTAGAGGGTGACCTAACTCTCCAAGAAACTCTGTAAAGGTATGTTGGAAATACGAAAAGGAAGGATACTACAAAAATGACTATAAATCTAAAGCTCCCGAGAAAGGAAAGGGACCTGATGATGCTCCTTTTGAAGAGGCAAAAACCACCTCCAATGAAGGTGGGGATATGTATTTGTCTTCTTTTTCAAGTACACATGTAGATCATGAGGCATGGTTGATTGAATCAAGTGCATCCTTTCACTTCACTCCCCATAGGGATTCGTTCTGCGAGTATGAGAAATATGATGGTGGTGATGTCTTCCTAGGGGATGACAAGGAGACTAGAATCATCAAACGCGGAAAATTCAAGCTTAAGTTGTAAGGTGGAAGGATTAGAACACTTCCCGATGTTATATGTATTCTTGCATTGACTAGAAATCTGCTTTCTATAATCAAGATGGATGATACATGTGTAAAAGTAGTTTTCAAGAAAGATACTTGCAATATGGTTCGGGGAGCATTAGTATTGATGCAGGGAGTTCAGATTGGAACTTTGTACAAGCTTTTGGGTAGCATTGTTATTGATGGGTCAAACAGTTTTATGGTTCCTGAAAGTGGAGTAGAAAATCTAGTGGTCTCTAGAGAAAATAATATAGTATGGCATCAAAGGCTTGGACATATTGGAGAGAAGGGCCTTTGAATATTGCATCATAATGGTATGATAGAAGGGATGTCTACTTGCTCTTTGGATTTTGATTTTTGTGAACATTGTGTATATGGGAAGAAAAATTGGGTGAGTTTCCCCTTAGGTAATAAGAGGGTGAAAGGGATATTAGAGTTTGTGCATAGTGATGTGTTTGGACCTGTGTTAGTTCCATCACTGGATAATTCTGTGTACTATGTCTCATTTATACATGACTTCTCGAGGAATACATGGATATATTTATTCAGGAAGAAATTTGAATTCTTTAATAAGTTTAAATAATTTAAGGCTCTGGTGGAAAATCAGACAGTGAAGAAGATCAAGGTGTTGAGGATAGATAGTGGTGGAGACTCTTTGCAAGAAGGAATTTGAAGAGTTCTGTAAGAAGTGTGGTATAGCATGACAAAAGACTACTCCATACACACCTCAGCAAAATTGAGTTTCATAAAGAATGAACAGGACATTGATGGAAAAGGAAAGAAGCATGGTCAATAGTGTCGAGTTAGGACAAGAATTCTCGGTAGAGGTAGTGGAGACTATATGTTATTTGTTTAAGAGATCACCTTCATCAGCGTTGAAGGATAAGGCTCCACATGAGGTTTGGACTAGTAAGAAACCCTCTCTTTCATATCTTAGGATATTTTGTTGTGTTGCATATGTACATGTTCCAAAGGAGAAAACAACCAAGTTGGATAGTAAATCTGAAAGGTGCATCTTTATTGGGTATAAGGATGGTTTAAAAGGTTATAAGCTTTGGAATAGAGAAACAAGGAAGGTTGTATACAACCAAGATGTGGCGTTTAGAGAAGTAAATGATGTTATTAAACATGAATTCCTATCAAAGGAACATGATAATATAGAGTTTGAACTGAAGGGGGAAGAATCAGACTCTACAGTAGAACAAGAATCAGAAGAGGAAGAGCCACAGACTCCAGTTTTGAGAAGGTCATTTTGAGAGAGAAGGCAGTTAGAGAAGTATAGTCCATCCGCTTTATGTTCAAATTTTGCTTTACCTATTACTGATAATTATACTAGAACTGTGAGGGAGGAAGTGGATTCATAGGATGGAAAAATTTGGAAAGGGGCCATGGTTGATGAAATGACATCTTTAGACAAAAATGAGGCATGGAATTTTGTAGAGCTGTCAGTTGGAAGGAAACCCATTGGAAAGAAATTGGTGTTTAGGAAAAAGATGAATGCAGAAGGCAAGGTGGAGAAATACAAAGCTCGGTTGGTAGAAAAAAATTATTCCCAAGTGTTGGAAATTGATTTTGGTGATATTTTTTCTCGTATTACTAAGATAGCTTCTATTAGCTTAGTTTTATCTGTTGTTGTTTCTTTTGATTTTGAGGTAGAACAGATGGATGTGAAGACAACATTTCTTCATGGTGATCTTGAAGAAGAGATCTACATGAAGCAACTTGAAAGCTTTGCACTAAAGGGCGAGAAAGAATTAGTATGCAAGTTGAAAAATTCTTTGTATGGACTAAAGAAGTCACAAAGGACGTGGTATCAAAAATTTGATACATATATATGGGTACTTAGCTTCACAAGGAGCAAAGTAGATTATTGTGTGTATTTTAAATTAATTGATGACTGTGTTATTTATTTGGTCATATATGTGGATGATATGTTGCTGATAGGAAATGACAAAGAAATTATCTAGGATTTGATGACATAATATTCCTCCAAATTCGACATTAAAGATCTTGGTGCTGTAAACCTTATTTTAGGCATGGAAATTAAATGAGATCAGACAAAGGGGAGCTCTACTTAAAGCAAAGGAAGTATGTCGAGACAATATTGTAGAGGTTTAATATGCAAGATTGTAAATCATTGAAGGTTCTTATCATGTATGTGTAAAGTTATATGTTGAACAGTGTCCCAAGGCACAAGAAGAGGAAGAGGACATGTCCCGTGTTCCATATGTGAGTGCAGTTAATTGGTAGCCTAATGTATGCAATGTCCTATACGGGACTAGCCAATGCACATGTAGTGGGAGTATTGAGCAGGTTTATGTCAAAACCAGGGAAGGATCATTAGACAACAATGAAGTGAGTCTTAGGTATTTGCATGGCACTAGTGATAATGGTTTGTGCTACCAAGGAAGACTAGGATTGGGCAGAGTTTTGGACATTAGCTTTGTTGATGCAGATTGGGCTGAAGATTTAGATTGGAGAAGATCTACAAGTCAGTATGTATTTAACCTATTTGGAGGAGCAATAAGTTGGATGAGCAAGGGGTAGTCTATATTGGCATTTTCAACTAGAGAGGTTGAATACATTGTAGCCACTTATACAAGCAAGGAGGAAGTTTGGTTGCAGAGGCTCTGTTCAAGTATGGGGTTGGTACGGAGAGCTATAAGGATAGACTATAACAACCAAAGTGAAATTTTCTTGGCAAAGAACCCTACTTATCATTCAAAGACAAAGCACATTGATGTTCAATATCACTTTTGTGAGAGATATGGTTGAAGAGAAAAAGGAGTTACTGGTAAAGGTCGACACTTTGAAGAATGTTGTAGATACACTGACAAAGTCTATGAGCACTAAGAAGTTTTCTTGGTGCAGACAAATAATGGGCATTGCAGAGCTAGACCAATGACTAAGATTTGATGTGACCCAACATGTGGAAAGAAAATAATAAGTGGGAGAATGTTGGGTATGTGTTATGTTCTTTCCATGACTAAGTCCATGCACTGTACGTTGCATTGGGCGCAATGCCCCAGTTTTTTTTTTTTTATGCAAACCCAATAATAGTTAGGCAGACCCAAAGATGGTGGGTGTACCTACCCATGGTTTTGTGCATGGGGTTTGCACATGGTTTTGGGTTGATGGTTTTTGACCCATGGTATTTTGTAGATCCAGTCAAGTGAACTACAATTATATTGTAACATTGAAAGAAATATAATGAAAAATCAATCTGGTAGTCTCGGTTTTGGGATCCAAGGGAAAATCTCAGTGTATTTTTGTTTTATGTTCTCGCCATTGTATATTTTTCTATTTTAAAAATTCATTTGTAGTTAATTTCTGTATAGGGTTAAAACCTACAATGTAAACAATAAATTAAGCTACGACTCACACATGTGGTAAAATTAGGCTCATTTCATTTTTAGCTAATGGGTTGGCCGGTAACCCAAGGTCATTTATTGATCTAACATGCTTTTAGGGGCTTCTTAGGCATAATTACTTGTCCTAATCCTGATATAAGTAGAGGATAGATTCATTTCATTGTTCATCATCACTTGTGACTATTTCGGCCCTCTTGGAGAATTTGAGCCTAGCTTGTATCTTGTGAAGATGTGATATTTCGTGGATTTTTGCTATTGGAACTATTTCTTTGGCTTTGGAGATGTCATTTTGAGGCAATAAAGGCTTGTTCATGCATTTTATCTTGTAAGTTTACCTTGTATTTGATAATTTTTTCTTTTTGTGTCTAATGTATCAAATAGATAATTATCTAGGGTTTCTATTGTGTTAGTTATTGTTGAAGATCAAGATCATTCTATGGATTCTAGATGATAGTATTGCATGCATTACACTTGTAGAAAGTGAATGACAATCCCATTGGTGAATATTTTAACTAGCTCTCCCAATTGACTTTGCTCCCTCACAAAAGTGATAGCTAGAAGTTTGAAATCTAGTGTATCATCATTCCCTTACTCCCTTCCAAGATTTAGTAAAATCTACATCCCCATTAACTCCAACTCCCTAGGACAAGGGCACTAGCCTTGGTCAATTTGTTGGTCAACCAGAAAATTACATCAATACCTCTTTTTCTCCTCTCTAATCTAATGTTTGGCCCCTTAAGTATAAGCTGCTAGCCAGGGCTAGCACATGAATTTCAACGAGGGTTGAAATCGTTGGCCTTTGGAAGTATTCAACACTTGAAGGAAAGATGATTTCCTCAAAATCAACTCCTTTTAGTGGCCAATTGATCCAAATTAGGGCTAAAGTCTTATGACCAAGGTAAATTTTTCCCTAGAGAAGCCCTACTTTTCCTTAGGCTTCAACTTGGGGCTTCTTGAAGACTTCTTGTTCCATAGATTTAAAATATGCATTGATTTCAAGCCTTTTCTTGGCCTTGTGACCTTAGGTTGATCTTCTTGGATTACTATTTCTCAAGACCTAGGTCACGTTGTGCTCTAATTAGGCATATTGGAGGATGTGAGCTTCTCTAGTGTGCTAGTTGAGCCTTGTTGTTAGCTAGAGCTATCCTCCTTAAGCCTATCTTGTCACCTTATCCCTCCTACTTGATAAATCCTTTAGGTGACCTACTAAAGGGAAGCCTCCCTAGTGGTGAAAGTATGCAAAAGAGCAAGAGGTAGTGGTTATGGTGACAACAGGCCACATCTCATAGTTGTCCCTTGGTCTACCTTTTGCCTTGTGAGTTATCCTCACAAGACCCACTAGATTTTGAGGCAACAGACCTTTCATGGATGACAATGAGGATCCAAGCATGAAAGGTATAATGGAGGGGATGGAAAAAGAGAAGAAAGTAATATGTATGATGGGATATCATACATTACCATAGGAAGTCACCAATAATACACCTTAACCATCGGAAATGACTTGCTTTTCAAAGGACACTATGTGTAGTCATGGTATGGTGAGACAAAACAACAAATTGGGGACAATGAAATGTTAACAAGTCCTACTCACGAAAGCATCACCATAATCACACTTAGAACCACAATGCCATCCAATTAGTTTTATGCAATCTTCAACTAGCAGTCCTTTCTTTCACATCTGAATTGAGGAAGTCATTTAATGCATCATGGTTGACCCAACACAAATTTGCAAAGAAAAAATAAGAAGATATCTTGATGAATGTAGTTGTACGTGAACAAAAGAGAGAGAGCTCAGAGAAATTAGCAGCATACACCCACGGAGTGACAATTTAAGTAGTTATCCATTGAGGGGTAATAGGCAGCAATGTTGCTGCATTTGACTAGTTCCATGCCAATAGGTGCTCAATTTGAATCCCCATGGGTGAAGTGCACTAGTCTTCACTGAGGGATTTACTAGGGATGCCATCTATAAATGTGGGTAAGGATCCATTGGATTCCCCTCAAAGTTCCCTTGGATTTCCCCCACAATTTTTTCCTTCAAGAAATAAAGGAAATGGATTCTTCTGGTGTGTATTTTACTGAAACAACCAAACTGAAACAACCAAACTGTTTTTGATGTTTCTATCCATTTTAGTTTGTTTAAGCTACAATTGTGCTATGGCTTGGGCACAATCTAATGATGTAAATGGTGTTTCACAGCATAATCTTTATTTTTTCATCAGAAGTTTAAGATGAAGAAAACTGGATTCTAATGGCAACCAGCTGCGTGCCATCTCTATAGCTTGTGGCTAACATGGATTTCCGGAGATGCAGATGTTATATTGTAGCTTTGTCGTGTTCTTTGCTCCTTTTTGGTGATGATGAAATACTTGTTCTTGTACCGATTTTGGAATTTCTATCTAAGCACTTGTCTCTTTATGTCTACCAGGTGTTTTTCGAAACAATATCATTTTTCTTACAGTCTCACAATCCCCAAACGTTAAAGAAATTTTAGAGACTATGTGGGAGAAGATAGTTCCGAAGAAGAAACCTGAATTTCAGAATGTTGAGGATGCACATAGGCGGCTGCAACAACAGCTGCAGAGGCGGGCCAAGCCAATTCTGGTGGTGTTGGATGATCTTTGGTCTAGGGCAAATTTGGAAAACTTGTTATTTGAAGGGGAAGGATGTAAGACGCTTGTGACAACCAGAGATCGATCTACCATCCCCAGGACAACCCATACTTGGATTTATGAATTGTCATTACTGGATGATGCCCATGCTCTGCCCCTTTTCTGCTTCTGGGCTTTTGGACAGAGATCAATTCCTGGTACTGCAGATGAACATCTAGTCAAGCAGGTATATGCCTTACAGTACTGGAATGGTATTCATATGCAATATATTATTGTCTCAAGTTTGGTGTGACTTGGTTGGGTTTAGTGATCGCAATCACAGTAAATGTCTCAAGTTACAAGCTATCACTAGTGTCATATCCTTAATGATGACACTTTCTCTATGGTTAACCAATAGATACCTGTTCAAGTAAAAAAGATGGTAGACATATACTTAATAGTCCTTTAATAGACTTTTTCCATACCTTCATATTAATGAGCCATAAGACATAACCTGTGAATGAA
The DNA here is from genome assembly GCA_000404065.3 of Pinus taeda. Taxonomy (NCBI): domain Eukaryota; kingdom Viridiplantae; phylum Streptophyta; class Pinopsida; order Pinales; family Pinaceae; genus Pinus; species Pinus taeda. Next base: position 22,391 of record APFE030451985.1, on the reverse strand, counting down.
CATTAAGTATATTTGGTAAGTGATTCATGCTTCCACACCAAAATAGGATTTCCAATTATGATTATTGATGTATGAACAAAAAAATTTCCACTTATGATTATTGATGTATGAGCCGCAGGTGCAAGAGGAATGTAAAGGCCTTCCACTTGCTCTGAAGGTTATTGGAAGCTCTTTGCATAATGAGCCTCGCCCGGTGTGGGAGACTGCCAAGAACAAACTCTTAAATGGGGAATCAATTTCAGATTATCATAAAGAAGGGCTACATAGATGTTTGGAAACCAGTATTGATGTCCTGGACGAGGAAGCACGAGAGTGCTTCTTAGATCTCGGATCATTTCCAGAGGACAGAAAAATTTCTGTGGATGCATTATTGGACATTTGGGTTTATGTGCGAAAGATGGAGTGGCAAGATGCTTTTGTCATCTTGTTAGAATTTGCAAGTAGAAATCTGTTGAATTTAACAAGCAATCTCAGGTGAATTCCTTCTCTTCTTTTTATTTTGCTTCAAACTCTTTGATCTTGGCTCCCCATGTCTTATGCACTGTGTTGTCTTTGCTAATCAGACCTAGGAGTCAAGCAATCGATTATGGAAGTGTCTCTGAACTGTACTTTTCTCAGCATGACGTAATGCGAGACTTGGCACTATATCTGGCATCTCGAGACAGTATAGTTCGTAGGAAGAGGTTGTTTATGCCTACAAAGGAGGACAGTTTACCAGGAAAATGGGAGCTGTTAAAAAATCAAGCATTTGATGCTCAAATAGTTTCCATTCACACAGGTTGGTGATTTTAGAAGCTTGCTTGGGATTTGCACTCTTTTTTCTTCAAAACATTGAAGTCGAATGTATTGTATTGGGTATTACTGTTTCTTTTCTCTGTTCCTAGTGGTTCATGCTATCCAATAAGTTTAATCAGCAAGATATAGGTCATGGACCAGGCCTAGAAACCAGAGAGCACCAGATATAGGTCATGGACAAGGCCTAGAAACCAGAGAGCACCAGATATAGGTCATGGACAAGGCCTAGAATCCAGAGAGCCTTGCCAAGAAAATATTATGGGACTCTTTATCACCAAATCATTATTTTGGAATTACTGTTATTTTTCTCTGGTCCTTGTGCCCTGGTGCTTCATCCTAACCAATAAGTTTTATCAACAATATGTAGGTCATGGACCAGGATTAGAAACACGAGAACCTTGTCCAGGAAATGTTATGGGGTTGTCTGTCACTGAATGGTTAGTTTGGAAGCATTTCCATTGAAACTCCACTATACAATAACCTTATTGTCTTAAAATATTTACCTTTTTTCTACCTTTAATATCAGAACTTCTATTTCCCAAAATTTCATATGGCAAAACGTCCTCTGATTTTGCTACTCAAGAATACTAAGCAATTAACTTCAGAGACAACTGTTTATTTTGTTGAACATTTACAATATCCCATCCCCATTCAAATAATAGTAAGCTCGTTCTCAAGATTTTCCGTGCATGTCACAGGTGAATCTTATCCTACTGTTATCATTATGTGATGTGCGTGAACTCTGAATAACTGATCACAGGCCAATTTCTATGTGTTGGCCATTGATATCAGAGGCCTTAGAAAAGATATGTAATGATTTCATTATATGTTCAACAACCTATATTGTTGTAATTGAACTTCGCATTTGTGGTTTATTTGTGTAGGTGCCATGGAAAAGAATCAGTGGTCTGAGATGAATTTTAGTGGGGCAGAGGCTTTGGTTTTACACTTTTCTGCAGGCCAATACTTTCTTCCATCGTTTGTGAGTTCTATGAGAACACTGAAAGTCCTCTTAGTATTTAATTATGGATCCAAGAGAGCCACAATTAATGGTCTATCAGCCTTATCTTCGCTCACTAAGCTTAAAACTATTCGCTTCGAGAGGTTGATTGTGCCCCCACTTCAAGAGTACAGTGAAGTCTTACAGAAGTTACATAAGCTGTCCTTGAGTTTATGTGAGGGTCTTGGAATTATGTCAAGGTTCAACAGTGCCCAGTCAAGCCTAAAGTTTCCTATCATGCTAGATTTTAACCTGGACCACTGCTGTGATTTGGAGGAGTTGCCCCCTGGTATTGATGGCATGTCGTCTGTTGAAAAGTGTTGCATCACTAACTGTCATCTTCTTCAAAAGTTACCTGATCACTTGGGGCAGTTCGGCTCTTTAAGAATGTTAAGGGTATCTGCATGTTTAGGTCTGAAAGAGCTTCCAGCATCCATTGGAAAACTTGGGAAGCTGGAATATCTGGACATTTCGTTATGTGAGTGCTTAAAAGAGCTTCCAGAGGAAATAGGAGAATTAAATAAACTCCAGGAGCTTGACATGAGAGAGTGTTCTCGGTTGAAGAAGCTGCCTAAATCAGTTGGAGGTCTGATATCTCTAAAACATGTTATTTGCGATGCGAAGTTTGGGCAGAAATGGAGTCGTGTCAAGAGCTCTGCCATCATGGAGCTTAGAGTTGAGGTTGTAGAAGCACATTTTAGCTTGGATTGGCTGGATGCATGTTGAAATCCTACCTAGACAGGATGCAGGTACTGGTAAGAGATCAAGACATAACCTTGGATTTTTCTATTAATAAAACTTGGTTTCCATTTGCGTGTCGGCACTGTTAACAGTCCATATTATTCCATTGAATTGAATTGAATTTTACAAACTTTCTCAACTTATCAACTGCACAAATTCTGTCGTGCAGGATTTGGATGAGTGCGCACATTTTATCCGTGTCCGATTTCTAGCATTGGCATTATTCAGACTTGGGTGTCAGTCCTGATAATAAAGACATTATTAAATATTATCGTCCTCCATAAATATTTTTGTGAAGTAAGGATGTCTGTCCTCATCGTAACATCAAGACTTTTCTAAATAGTATTGTAAACAATATGTGTGTTTGTGGACAAAAGTAAACAAGGATATATTATTAATAAGTTATTGATGGGTTTAAAAAATAAATTTTGGTTTGTTATGGTAGTAAGATTTCAATTTATTTTTGAACTAACAAGATATCATATAACTAAATTTGTTTTTATCGTTTTTTCATTAGTGGAAGAGTTTGAAATATCAGCATTATGATTATGAAAACTTGTATTGATTTGTTTGGTGATGTTCCGTGAAGTTTGGAGGTTTGATTTTATTATGTTTAGAAATTATTTTGAAAATATTATGAAGTTATTTGGAAAATATTATAAATAGAAGTATTGGCTTTTTAATGGTTTTTTGTTTTTATTTTTATTTTTTTTATTATATGTTATCATATTTAAAGTAAAATTAAATGTAAATATTTATGTACTAAATATTTTTGAAGATATACATAGATTGATAGACGTGATACATATTATTCACAAATATATTTTTTCATTTTCTAAGAGGTCTCTTGAACTTCTCATGATTGTTGGTCTTCACTCGAAGTTATTTTTCTTCCTCTCAAGTGAATAAACCAATTTTGGATAACCCAAGAGGATTATGTTTCCAACATTTTCTTCCTTTGTTCGAAGGAGTGTATATGAGTCCAAAAGGAGCGCTGAAATACAAAGACGGATAACACTGAATGAATATATGTGCTCTCTGAAATGGTGGTTTAAGGAAGACCACAAACCAAATGAGATAGCAAAAGTCGAAGCCTTCTACTGATGGTGGTTAAAGACTAACCGCCAACTGTGAAATTTTCTCAAAGCAATTCCTCGAATGATTCCAAATCTAGATAGAAGCTGAAGCCTTCGATGAAACATAAGTGCTCCATAATGATTGTTTAAAGATGATCGCAAACCGATAAAATGTGTAGAAGAAGTCTAAGTCTTCTATAGATGATGGTTTAAGGTTGACCACCAACCAAATCATGCTCATGGAACATGAGTCTATCTCTAACTACAACTTTGACTCTAGCTTTAGCTGACTTTGGTTTAAGGCTCTAGCATAGGTTGTGGCTCAGATTTCACTCGATACAACTTTGAATCTAGTACCTAACTATAAATTCCCCCCTTGTTAAATACAAGGTGATATGATGAAGATCTATAGAATGAACTCTGAGGTACGAATAATATATCTTCTTAGTTGTTCAAGACCATTTCCAAGAAGTTATCCATTCAAAGTGAATCTTTTCTCTTGTGGGAGTCTTGTGTCTAGAACATTTGTCAGAATGATGAGTAAGTTTTCCACAATTATCACAAGGGTGAAGATCAAAACACTTATCTTTTGGGTGGCCAACTCAAACGCAATGTTGGCATCTAATAATCTGAAGTGGTTGTAGAAGTGGAGCTAGTGAAGATGAGCTTTCTTGAAAAACCCAACACTCTAAAACTCAATTGGCTTAGAGTAGTATAAAATGTTAAAGTAAACTTCCTTTTCATATCCAAGATTGGTTCTGTGCTTGCTATCGATAACTTTTTCCCAATGTCTGATGATGGGCTTGGGAAGTGCAAGTGGAACCTATGCATCTTCATGTGAAACTTATCCTGAAGTGTGATCATGTGTTGGCTACTAATAGAAGTGTCTCAAACTCAAAGAGAGAATTGTTCTACACAAGAACCAGTTCATAATATTGACTCTTTTGTTGTAATTCATCTGGTTGAAGTTGTGATTCAAGTTGAAGAAACTTGATTTTCTTGTGCATGTTGTAAGAAAATTTGAATATTGGTGAGAATGACTTTGTTGATTTAGGTTATATCATGAGCAATAGAGTATATTAGTGTATTAAGTAACTGTAACACCTTATTAATTTTGGTCATTTTCTCAACAACTCGAGTAAATGAAGGGTTTTGGCTTCAACCGAAAACACGCCTATTTACAATGCAATAAACTTATTTTCAAAATTGTACAAGTTGGTCCATGGGATTGACATTAAGAAAATATTTCTTCAACTTCGAAGCCTTTACATGAAAACTAGTTTTTGAATCAGCTTCCAACTATGGAATGTCCAATAGATAAATCATGCTATTCAAAATATTGAAAACCCAACTTAGAAAAATCAGATACCAATTTAGAATCTTGTTTGCAAACCAATGACTCAAAATTCTCTCTTTTCAATGGAGAATTCTGACGGAAACCACAAAAAGTACCGGCCTCAAATTATGTCTCATAAATTGCAATGAGAGTTGTTTGTAATTACTAAAATTTGTATCGCTTCCGGATAATGACAACATAACACATTGTCAACAGTTCAAATCTACTCACTTGAGAAGAATGCTTAAATACCTCCCAAACTAAGCTTACGAAAGTCTAGATTTTGTAGCCATCCAACACCCTACCTAGTAATCCCTTATTTTGTATGAATGCCTAATTTAAACCCAAATTCTTGATATTTGTACTGAGCTTTGTATCTAACAACAATACCTTAGGCTGTACACAACGGCTTTCAACGTCAACACCACCTTTCAATGCCCTAATACACCCATGAATCCAACCGTGTCATATGAACTTTCATTTCTAAAAAGAATCAACCACTAGGCACTAGGAGAAGCCTATATTGCCTCGGCAGCTATCAAATGGTAATGGCCTCTCCCTGTTTTCGGATAATAGGCTTGCATACTAAGAAGCCAATAATAGGCTTGCATACTAAGCCAATTTCAGGTGTGGTCACAAATCGCTGTATAAAACGCTAATTAATAGTTTTTCAAGACTCATCCAGTCAACAATGCGTGCAATCCATCCCTGAAATGTTACGAGTGAGCTAAAATCCCCAGTATGGCTGGAAACATACAACTACGAGCAATTTTAATTCATAAATTTAGCCGTTATCTACTCAATAGTAAGCCTGGCCACTATTTTCTTCCACAAACATCTGCCCTTGAATCTCAATAATATTCTCATAAAAAAAATTGTTACTATTATTTTCACTGCACAATCAGCATCTATTCGACGCACACGAAAATAACATGCAGAACCTGGAGAGGCTGCGATTGCAGAACACACAGAAACCATACAAAATTTGAAATTGGATCTTTGAGACTAGAGCTTGGATTTCTCTTAGCAAATTTCTAAAGCCCGTATATCAGAAGTTTTCCAGAGCTAAATATGCTCACAGAAAAAATCACCATAGCCTGGCATAGCTTCGAGCTTAATTTGACAGAAAACTTTTTCATACGAGGTTGAAAAGTCCGTTTTAAATGTGTTTTGCAAAAAATTTGGTGCAACTTGTTTTGAACGTGCTTTGCAAAACAATTGGTGCAATGATAATTAGGTAAAACCACTTGAAAAAGGTGCATCGCTTGTGCATTGCAGTACAGCACCATCCTGGCGTAGCTTGCAATCAGTGAGAGAGAATCATGAGTGATGTTCATTCCATCGGTTTCATTCTCACGCCATTTGATCGTCGAACTCATCAGCACACCAGAATGTAGACACTTTCAAAACCTCTCAGTCGGCCACAGAACCTCCATACGCAGCACTTGCATGGATATTCTGTCGTGGTCATAGAATAATACTTTACTAAACTGCAACAAAAACAACACGAAGATAAAGATTTTCCAATCCAATTATTCACTTGAACCGGATGGGACCCTTCACCTTCCCATAGAGTTAACCTTAGGGACGCTATGAAATCCCTTCAATAACAAAAACAATACCTCCATGAAATTTGAGAACTCTATCAGCTGCCTACCCACCCTTTCATCAACAAAATCATTCATGGTTGAGTGGCAATTGACAAGCTGCGTTAATCTATCATAAACTCATGAATCTCGTTGGGTTGTGAAATTTTGTGTGACTTGTAGAGAATCTAGGTGGAAACAAAAAGTAACAATTGCAAGCTAATAACTAAATATTGCAAAAGAGATTAGAATCCAATTTTTCTTTATATCAAAAAATAAAGTATAATACATTGATATATAGCTTTCATGAAGACATGTGCCTGGGTTGGGTGTGATAGTGCATGGATAACATCTCTAAAATATAGGCCTAGTTAACTAGTCAACTGAACTAGTAGAATGCAAGAGATAACTAGAGAATCAACATGCATAAGTGGAACTATACTAAAGTCAATCGACACCTAGTCCTAATTAACTAGAAAATCAACATGCAATTATCACTTAACTATTTCATGGCTTATGCATGACTCCACTCATAGTGAAGAGAAGTGAAACCCATGCATGCATGACTACATTTCACTAGTGTGACTTAAGTACAACTAAGTATGACTAAATACGGAAAAACATAGAGGTGTTGTACACGAGTACTCCCCCTAAAGTTCAACTAAGGTGAAAATTAAATAAATTGTGTCTCCACAATATATGTCCATGTTAGGTACCCAACATACAATGCACCTAATAAGAAAAAATAAGAGGAAAGAAGAAAAGCCTAATAGGAATAACTCCCCACCCCCGATCTGTGTGGGACCGAGTATAAGCAATGTGGTAGATGATGCCAGCATGATGTGGCAGTACGAAGGACACGTGGCAGGTAGTTTCAACATTTTTGGATGGCATAGCGGACCAATTTAGGTGACACGAGCCACCATACTGAAGGAGCCATGTGGCCTAGATGATGTCAGCATGACATACATTGATGATGTGGTAGAACCGTGAAACTTGTGCTAAGGGTTTGTTTTGTGAAGTTTTTCTTGTGTATATAGTTGTCGTCTTTGAATGAATAAAACAGGCCAAAATAGTGGAAAAGGTCCCTAGTCAGGCCTAGTTGGAAACCATTCATTATCCTTGCCATTGCTGCAATCCTTCACAAAAAGGATATTATGTGCTTACAATAGATATATTTGTTGGGGACTCAAAACATTGATCCGTAGAGTTGGAGAATGGTTGAAGATATTGACATACTAGAGAGATATCATGAGGAATGGGGATCATACATAGTGTAGCTTTGATCTGCTTACATCATTCTTGATGATAAGCAGGACTATATGATATGGGGGGCTAAAATGAAAAACAAAAATCTGATGGTCTAAGACATCTACTTGAGGTTTCTAAGGCCTGCGAGGCTCATGACTATAATAAATGTCTATAGGATATATGGAGATGGAATCTCTTGAACAAATTAAAAAAAATTGTTGGCTGGAAGCACATGATCATATATTGACATGGAACAACTTACAAAAGAGTGGGTTCATTGGTCCTAGACTATGACCTATATGCATGGGGTGGGGGGGAGATACACTTCATTAGTTGATCAAATGCTCATATTTGAGGCTGATTTGGGATGGAGTTTTGGCGGAAATGAATCTTCCTTTCACTGCGACTAATCAACCCTTGTTCATATTTCTTTGTCATGGTTCACTTCACACAAGAAGTACAAGTCCCTCCCATTATATATCATATGGACTATATGGTGAAGTAGGAATGCTAGCATTTTTTATCATAAAATTGCAATTGTTAGAGAAGACATTATCAAGGCAGTTTCTTTTTTCAACGAGACTGGGCCATTGATCAAGTCAAACAGAAACAAGAAATGAAAATTCATTGATATTTGGAAAGAATATCCTGTTGGGTGCTTTGATGGAGCCAACAATAAAAGGAAATGCGGTTGTGGTGCAGTCATAGTTACTGAGCCTCGTAATTTATTTCACTTCTAATGGGAGGGTGGAATGGGATCAAAGAACAAAGCAAAGATTACAACATTACAAGGAGTCCTTATCGTAGAAAAATGGATAAGGTTAGACAAAATTTAGGTATATGGAGATGCAAAAGGAATCATTAGCTCGGTAAAGAAGCATACTAATTTAAATCTCCCCATACTTGCGAATTGGATGATGACGATTCTGATAGTGGTAAGGAATTTTAATCATATACATTTCCATCATATATACATAGAACAAAATTGGATAGCTGACCACCTATCTAAAAGAGGTATTTCAAAGGAAACATGTAAATTTGTTTTCTGAGTCTTCAAGCAAGGTTTCATGGTAAACATGTGCAACATCAACTAATCTTAGGAGACATTTTAACACAACCTAATTTTGATGGAACTTTTGTATCTCTAGACAATGGAATTGTTCATTTATGAAAATGTAATGGTTATAATCTATAGTTTGATGTTAGGAAATGCATTTTTTGTAGAACAGAAAAAATAGAAATGTAGGGACATATGAATGATAGGAGAAGCATGAAAGGATAATATAATGAACCAAATCGGAATTATGTATTATCCTTATATTTCAATACAAAGATAGATTTTTTTTCTTAAAAAAAAAAAAGTAGTGCTCAAAATAAGTCAAACACCCGGAAAACACATAATAAAACACAATTGATGGAGACCCTGAAAAGTACTCCAACTATGTTACTGCCTGTCCATGTTCAGTGAAAGTTCCCCCATCGCTCCTCTCATGAAGCACACCTCTGTTGTCTGCCTCCATTGCCCTAAATCCCATTAATTGTAGTTAGCCTCCATTGCTCCGCTTCCTAAAGAACCCATCAACAACGTAAAGAAGGACTCCTAATCCTTTGCCTTCACCGTTTTTACTAGTGCCTCGTATTGAAAATTTTAAGACATAGATTTATTTTCTCTTAAAAACTTTTCGTAAAAACCCCCTTCGTGTATTAGTGTCGAATGAAACAACAAACAAGTTGTCTATAATCGTATCAACACAGATCGAAGGGACAAGAGAGGAATTGATGTCCAGGAAATATCACGAGGAGAAGTTGTCGCATACTTCAGATTAGCTACCCCCACAAAACAAAGAGCCCAACAAATCATTTTATTTATATAAGATAACGTCAATGGTAAGTAAAATAGAAACCTTGGTATAGGCACGAGATAGTGGTAGACTGCAAGCTTGTGGACTTAGGGCCAACTGTGAGAGTCAATTTTGCAATTGTTAGATAATATTGTCTTAAATTGATATGTTTTTGTCTTGATTTTTAATTGTCTTAAATACTAGCACAACCACATTAAAAATATTAATGTGTTCGATATAGCCAAAGTTTCATAAATATAGCCAAAGAAACTATTGCAACACAAAGAAATGTCTTAGTAATGTACACATTTATGTGATTAAGCATGTATAAAAAGGTTATGAGTCAACTTTAACTTAATTAAAAAAAGGAATTACACATCTTATTGTAAAATGTACAAATTATTAAATACAGTTTGCTTATATATAAATGAGTGTTATAAATAATAATGAGGAACTTATCATGGAGGAACTTATTAGAATTGGAATAATCTCAAATCCCTAGGAAATTAGTGGGTGGGAAGTCACTTGGCACGAATCTATTTTTTTTTAATTTATTAAAAGTAATGGACCATTTTTCTAAATAAATTTTGCTTATATATGAATGAATGTTATAAATAATAATGAGGAACTTATTGTGGAGGATCTGATTAGAATTGAAATAATCTCATTAAAAGTCAATGCAAGCTAACAAAATTTTGTAATACACTACAATTGTCGATAAGCATTAAGACTAAGCATATGTTGAGCATATTCTGTTGAGAATCAATCTAGGTCCTCAATTAAAAAAAATTAAAAAAAGTCAACAGATCCTCATCCACCTTAAGTTGAAATAAGAAGCTTTCCGCAATAAATTGGTTTTAAAGTATTTTTTCTCAAATTGTTTTTGTCTTAAATATAAAGTTTTGCCTTCAAAGATTTTTTTGTCTTAAATTGTTTTCATCTTAAATATAAAGTTTTGTCTTAAAATATTTTTGTCTCAAATTATTTTTGTCTTAAATTGTTTTTGACTTAAATATAAAGTTTTGTCTCAAACTCTTTTTGTCTTAAATTTTATATTTAAAACAATTCAATTGATATTAAATATTAATGTAAAATGACTAAAATAAAAAGTAACTTTTTACGACCAAAGATTTCTTTTGTGTTAAAAAAATGTCTTAAAATGGCCCTTGGTGTAGACGTGGGCACACCAAGGGTACTAGAAAACAATAAGTAAACTCATTAGCTCTTCATTGACAAATGAAGGCTTTGTTGGGCTTTGTACTCAGGGACAATCAAGTGGAGAAACACAATATCTTCGTCTCTCTCAAGGATGTTAAGTGGATGCTAAGGAATCAAAGGATTTTTATGGATAGAATTAATTCTCAACTCACACATGTAAAAATCCATATAACGTGTGACTCTCATGGTGGGGACTTAATGGATCCTAGAGGCTCTAGCGCAAGGGCTCCAAGGCATATTTCATCTTTAGAAGATGATGAGTGAGTATAGGTGGTGGGTGGGTAATCTACGGTTTTTTCCAGTGCCTCTAGTTGTGTTCTCTTCAAGTTAGTTGCTAGCTTCTTTGTCCTTAGATGACAATTGCCAACTTCTTTTTCCTTAGATGACAACGACGTAGTTTGGTTGTGACCTTGTGTTTCTGCGGGGTCTTTTGGCATTGTTTTAGACTACAATATTCCCATTTCCATCTTATCTTATATGCTAATAGTAGTAGTGGAAGGCTTTTTATTCCTAGGCCAAATTTGTTGGGTTCATGTCATATTTGTCAGATGGCATCAAAATATTGCTTGGAGGGCCATTGCCTTATAGTCCCATAGGTTGTGGAGACTCCCCAAATAAAGTGTAATTGTTGTTTCTAATAATTGTTTGGTGAATGCTTGGGAGAGAATCATTTGTATTGGTGTGAGTATGTTTGTGAGTTCTAGCATATGCACTTGTGTCTAGTATGTTTGGAGAGGTAACTAAGCCATCTTCAACTTTGATTTTAATGTTTTTGGTAAAGTGTATTCTTTTTTAGCTCTTTAAAAATAATATTGTTGAAATTTAACTATCTGTATAAACAATTTTTTAAATAATGTAAATTTTAATTTAAAAAAATAATAAAATATTTAATTTTTTAAAGTCATTATTCAATGTAATTTAACCCTCTCGTTTCTTTTTAGTCCCTGCCATCTGGCAATGGCCAGGGACTATAGTAATCGGAAACGATGTACTTAACATTATTTCACCTGCTTGAACGCACCTGTTTATCGAGTATAAACAAAGTTTTTTAGATCATAGTGGTTTATGGTCTTATTTGGCCTCTTCCCGAGGCAGAGGCGTTGAAATCATATATTATCTTGCATTTGTCCGGGTCTTTCTCATTCATTTTTCGGAGCTGTTGATTAATGCTAACATTAATCTGGCAATATAAAATGCTAGCTCTTATTGCATTTGACTTATCACGAAGCTGAACCGGTTGATATCAACATCGGGTATTATTTATATATGTTATTTCTCCATAACAAATTTGATAGATATATACAACATTTCGGGCAGGCTCTTTATAGCCGTAAGGATTACTGAAATTGCCACTGTTGCAATGTGTCACTCTACATGCTGCTGTGGTGTCTACAGAACAGATGCTCTGCACGTTGCTGTGGTGTCTACAGAACAAATGTTGCTGAGGGTTAGGTGGGTTGTTTTCTGCAAAAACCAGGATTTCATTCGTTTCGTCCCCATTTTTCTTATCTTCACATATGGCCAGTCCAGGATCATACTATTCCTCCTCTACAGACAGAGACAAAAAACACACGGATTTGTACCTCTACGTGCAAGCAATGCTATTCTTGGAGCAGGTTACATAACTTGTCCTAGGTCCAGGCATTGCAGCATCTGGGCGCAGAGCCTGCACAGGTGATGATTTCATGTTTAGTAAGAAAAACAGCTGCATCCTTTGTGATGATTTCATGCATTCTTTGTTATGATAATCAATTTTGATATTTATAAGTTTGCAATAAACATAACATTCAAAAGCTTTGCAATAAATCTAACAGTAGCGGTAATTCATCAGGGAGCATAAGTGGTTTTACTATAATCAGCTTGTTTTCCCAATCACCTTGCTTGCAGATGAAGAATTCCGTATCTTGTCATGGCAAGTCTTAGTCTCTCTTGCCTTGCATGTAAATTCAGGGGTACTAATATGTTCTCCGGCATGGCGTCCCCAGGAATCTGATTCAAGGCCACTGCAAACACATGAAAACGAAGTAAAATTCCCGTGTTCATGAAGCTTAATAGGTAAAGCCATGGTTTAGAATTCTATAAAAAAATTGGTCAAAGTTTAAAATTCAGCTCATTTAAAATTATTGGCACACTCACATTATTAAAAAATCACAATTCAAACTTGTAAATTGAACAAATTCTTACTGGAATTTTGAACACATTCGACAAAAAAATATAAAGTAGAAAAAACCTCAAAACTTATAACAGGAAGAATATGGCTTCAGGAAATTAAGTTTTAGGTTCCGCAATCCAATGTATGAAATATCATTTTTGCTATCATGAAAAGTGACAGTGCATAAGCTATTTCTGAGCCGGTCTACTACCATGAAAAATTAGAACAAAGTAGCATACCATACCAGAATATGCATAGATTCTGCATAGGAACAGGGGTAGGTCGATTCATAGCACTATGGATGGCCGTCTCAATATAATTTGAAGTAGGGCTTTTGGCCGGAATTGATAACTGCTTCCGCATAACATTCAGTATTTCCCATATAAACACCTGTTCATGCATCGCAAGGCAACATCCTTTAGAAATTACAAAGATTCCTATTCGGTATTTCCCATCTTGACACCTGTTCATGCATCTCACAGGCAACTTCGTTTAGAAATTATCAAGAAGCCATTTTAGGAACATATGAAAAATATTTAATAGTAGTAAAATCTAAGGGAGAATTGTGCACAATTACTCTCAGAGACAGATACCTAAAAAATGCTGGATAGACCATTATCAACTGAGCAGTAACTAAAATTAAATGCAATGCAGACACTATGAACAATTGGCAGGGAATTTTTTTTGACAAATGAGTTTGAAGAAACTAAAAATTGCTCACATTTTGGTTACATCTGCATACTCCTGTAATTTTTCCGCAACAAAATGCCATGGCAGCCATTGTCCCTCAGATCAATTGTGCACGGGGAATCTCAATTCCTGAACCTATGTATGCCATGAGAACTTATTTGCATTTGCGATTTCTGCATTAAACATACAAATCCCAAGTTTTAAAAATTGCGACAGAATGAATCATAATTCAAATGCGCTTGCAGGATTCACACTAAAAACAAGAACCACCACAGGTGCTGTTGGGTAACCCGAAAAAAACACTACCCCTCATTCATATCTACTCATACATACCATAAACAAATATGCTATACCACTGGTTCTCTAGCTGCAACTCCTACTGACCACTTGTTATCTAGTGTATGAACCTACTATCCAATCCTGCTTGCTATCCTACTTACTCTCAAGCGTTAGCGAAAACTTCCACTTCAACTGTTGGGTTTAAGGACCCCATCATGCACTTGAAGAATGCTGCCACTAAACTGCTCATCATCTGGGAAACTATGATACTGAACTGTCCATCCGAAAAAGAAGTGTTGGAAGAAACATCTTGTATAGGAATCAGCTCTAAGCTGCTCATCCCCGAAGGAAAGTGATTAGTGAACCGTTCGTCTGCTAAAAGAATGCTTCCACCGAACTGCTCATCTGCAGGAAAATACTGTAACTGACCTGCTCATCCAATGGAGAAGTGCTGGTAGACATATGGTAATCAATGGTAATCGTGCATTCCATGGTAATCGTTCTAACTAGTAAGCACCACATAAGGCTACAGGAGCATGAGTTTCTTGAGCCAGCGCGGGAGTGGGAATGCTACAACATCAATTTTTCATGAGCAGACTGGATCTCAAAAACGGCTACAACACGCTACAACATCTTGTTTTGAAGCAAGTAGATTCATCGTGATATATGCAGGAACCAACACGTGTAATGCATGCAGGTGGTTCCATTATCGTTGGGTGTCCAAATACCCAATACGGTGTTCTATTTGACAGCTGTCCAAATGGTCTGGTGTTCTATTTCAAGGATGTTTGAATGCCGCCTTTTTCCTTAGGCAGGGACTCTAAACATCTCAGTTTTAATCATTAACCTGGGAAAATAATTTACTATAACATTCAAAATAGGTTAATGAACTTAGTCAATGGCATGAACTCTTTTGTATTCTTATTTCAATTATTACTTTCATTTCCTTTCCAAAAGCGGGACAAAGAGTAAAATTTGTTTTTAAGGGAAAGTAATTTTTTATTTTAATATTAAAAGTTTTTATTTATTTAATAAAAATGAATAAACCAATTAATTAAACATTTTAGTTTTAATCATTAACATATTAGTTAGTAATTCTTGTGTTATGTTAGTTTAAATATATTTATTTAAAAAAAAATTATAGTAAGATATTTTCGGTTTATTTTATGTGATATCATCTAATCTAAGGGTCTGATAAACTCTTTTCCACATGTTTTTCTGTGTCAATTTATACTCTACTGCGAAGTCTGCATAGTGGCAATGTAGGTTGCATGCAAGCACCGCGTGGACCCACAAGTCTGTTGTGTTGTTTTTATCAATTTATAGATTTTTTAATATTAACACATGAGCTGCATGCAACTGCCATTTTCTTTGGAAAACATGCTTTATCAATTAACCATTAGGCTAATGTACATCTCATTTTACCCCTTTAGTGCTTATTTTCCAGTACTGAGACTTAATAACTGCTGTTGTTATTTTACATCCTTTCACTCCTCAGGCGTTAGCCTTTTGTTGCCTTAGGGAAGTATTCTACTGTTTTGTTTACAAACTAACCGAGCGCTCCCTGTGGACCTGAGCCCTAGGCCGCACCGGGGTAATTTCGTCTTAATGCTTTGAGTTTTGTATTATAAAACTACATTGGCAGTGGCCTTAATATATGGTATCTTTTGATTTCTAATGTGCTTGAAGCTCTATTTAAATGTGGTTTGTGTTTGCTATTCGTAAATGTTAACAACTTCCTTACAGGATAACCTGAATATAATTTTGTTTCCTATTTGATGTCTGGAGCTATGTTTTGGGTTGTTAATTATCTACCCGTAAGGGTATGCTTGTCTTTTCATGTTTAGGATGTATCCTCACATCTTTGCTTAGATAGTAATGGTTGTAAATTGTGGTGTATTTTTGCCTTCTGCTGCAATTTGGGTTCGAGCATTCTCAGAATCTTTAGTCGATGATTCCACTAAGTAGTATAATTTTTCATATTTAACAAATAGGGTCAGTCCCTGTCTTGTGACTGTATTGCCTTTGCGGGGATTCAGTTTCCCAATTTCGACAGAACATTAAGGGACTACTAGAAAACCCTAGCAATCAGGGTTCTGGTTGTTAATGGTTTGAATGGTATCCTTTCTATTGCTCTGTCTAGACTATGCACTTGAAAGAGCGAGGTCTCTCTTGTTGCATGCTCCAAGCTTTTCCGCTTGCGACCCTGGGGTTACTGTAGGTTTGGTAATTACAATTTTGGTTATAGTAACAGTTCCCTCCTTCTTTTCTCTGTATTTATTAAACCCTTCACCTTTGGCTGGGGAGTTAATCCTGCTAATGTTTTATACGATGGGGGCTTCCTCGACTTAGAATCTCAGAAAGGTTTCTGCCTCGATGTGCATCTGGGACTAACTATAATATGATTCTGCTTGAACGTGCATCTCGAGCTAACTATTCATTCTCAGCTAGTTTTACAGGCATCTAGTACGCTTCTCGTGACTTGCCCACTCAATTCAGCTACAGGTGCATTCTTAGGATGAACTTAACATAGGGACTTGCTGCCTCCTAGCTCATCTTGTTATTGTAACAATTGTTTCATCTTTTAAATTGAGAGCTTAAAGGAGTGGTCTCCATGAGTTTAAGAAATATATGGGGGTAAATATGTGGGATTAAGAATATGGAAGCATCATGGAACGTTATTATTATCGTAGCAATTGTTTCATAACTTTTAAATGGAGAGTTTAAAGGAATGGTCTCCATGAGTTTAAGAAATATATGAGGTAAATATGTGGGGGAGACACTAGGAAATTTTACATATTATATATTTTATAGGGAAACATGGAAAGACAACTTTAAATAGAAAAATTTAAAAAATAATAAAGTAGAATTCAATTTCAATATGAAAATAGGGAGCTAGTTATTTAGGCTAAGTTAGAGGGAATTTGAATCATGTTCTTTCATGACTATATTGGGTATATAGTTGCACATGGATTTTTAATTGATATCATTGCAAGTTAAAGTTATATGCATAATAACCCAAATAATCACTCTTCCGACTAAATTTCACCCTCAACTAAATTTGGTCACAATGCTTCAAATGCCATCTTCATGGATGAGTGGAAAGCTCAATAAAATCACTCGTGACTTTAAATTTCAATAAATTGGCTTTAATGATGTGGAATATTATGACTTAGTTATTTGTATTATTTTAGGTTGTTCGATGGTTGATAAATAGTCATTGAGAATCAATTGTATGTGGCTTCTAAAACCTTAAATGATCAGATGCCGCAGAGCTCATTCCTCACATCGTTCTTGCAGCTTTGACACCCAGATCACATCTAAGAGTCTTCAGCACTTTCAACTCAACCTTTTTAGGGTAAGTCTGCTTTTCATGTCTTGTGCTGCGTTTCTGTCACTTTTTGTATTTATCTTTGTGTAAGTGTTGTCTTCTTGATTTGAGTGAATGCTTCTTGTCGTTTTGATGCATGTTAGCTTATAGAAGCATTGTTTCAGTTTTTCTTTGCTTCTCACTGTTGTCGCATGTATGACACTATTTCTACACTAACGATCGTCGTTGTGACGAAACTCTTCAAACGTATGCTTACTTTCCCATTTTCTGAATCCTGCACTCACTATTTGCATGCATGATCATTCACTCTTTTTTGCACTAAGCTTCACCGTGCATTCAAACTTCTTGTGTTTCTAGTTGCCGGTTGGCAGGTCTGGGCTATCTTGGCCTAGCTTGCCTTGGTCAGCTAGAAAATGCGCATTTCTAGAAGTGAAGGCTCTACCTTCCCTCCAAAAATTGTGAAAAGTTGTCCCAGCACTCGCCTCCAGGCTTGCATTACGCAATTCTAGGAGGCAGTGCCTTGCTAGCCCCAGAAACTATGCAATGCAGTGCATTGGTTTGCATGTCACTACTGACTCAAATTGTGCATTATGGAGTTTTAGTCCTCAATAAGTTAGGCTGGACTGTGCATTACGTAGTTCCAATAGTTAGTTAGCCTCTTCATAGTTGATATTGTGTCTTGTGCAGTTTTGGCAGTCAATCTCCCAGCCTCCCAGTGAAAATTGTGAAATGTTCACAAATAGTCACATAGGTATGTTGCATGTCAATCCTCCATTTGGTTTTGGTTTTAACTGACAGATTGATTTCCATGGGTGTTGCTATGTCTCTAGGTATCATAGGTGTTCGTCTGCCTCTCAGTGGTATAGGAACAATGGCTTCCGAGGGAGCAAGGTCAAAGGACTTCGTTGAGAGCACAACTCGAGATGTGGTTGAGTGAGTGTCGATGAGTTTTTCTATGAAGACACCAAGTTTTTCATAGACACGGATATCAAGATGAAATAACAGTGGCATCGAAAAGAGAAACACCATTAGCAACAACAGAGGGTAGTAGACCTACGCATGACCAAGGAAGGAGGAAGGTTGTGGACAACACAGAGGTAGAGAAAAGTTGCAAGTTCAAAGGAGATCCACTTGTTATGAAAGAAACTTTGGAGATTGAGGCCAAGAGGCAACACCATGGCAAGAGAATCACACAAACACAAAGAGAGAAAAAGAGGATCGAGGAAACAAAAAAGGAGTTGCAAAAGTTGAAGCGACAACTCAAGGAAAAATAGGAGCTATGCAACAAAGAGAAAGAAGCGGAGCACAAATAGGTATAACAGCAGGTGCAACATGCACACACTGATGGAATTGTGCCCATACAGGATATAGACACATCCCAATGGCTGTCATAGAGAAGACAGGGTGAGAAGTGTTGTCAATCGAATGCACGGGCGTTCATGAGCATGGATGTCATTACATGCATGCATGCTATCCAATCCATTAGCACACTCACCGAGGTAAAGACAAAGAACCAAGTTCGACTGGAGTTGGACATGTACAATGAGTTGATGTGCATAGCCACTAGCACACACTTGGAGATCAATGCAGACACTATGCATCAGTATGTTGTTGTCACACCCACACTCAAGACTATGATGCGCATGTTATCACATGAGTTGGACATAGGAGCCAAAGAAGTGTACCTGGATGCAACAGAAGCAAGAGTTTGCTTCCATAAGGATGTCACCACAGAGTACACAGACACCATCACAGACTACCAAGCTTGGCATCAGTTTGTCACCATCTATCATCACGAGGATGTCAAAGAGTTGGTCTTCCCACAACTTTCCAAGTCTTATTGATGTATTGTGTGGCTTACTTAGACCTATTTTGTCTCACATGGGTACATGTGCAGATTGTAATGTAACATATTGTAAAAGTGAAAGACCATGTGTCGATGGTTGAATGTAACAGTCATGTAGTAGTTGAAGAGTCATGAGGGTACGTGAAGAGTCACAAAGGGGAATGTCAAGGTTCACCCCACACTTTTCTATTTATAGAACCTCATAACTCATTATAGAGGATTTTTGGAGCCAAGATCCCTATTGGTGTATCTTAGAGAAAGATTGGAGGGTATTGTAACGAAGCTTTGATTCTCCACAGTGTAGAGCTAGTATATCCCTTTGGAGGAGCAGGCGATAGTGACTGTAACCTTCCATTGTTGAGATTAGTAGTTGGTCATGGTTATCTATGTGATTGGAACTTTCACTTAATATAATAGAGGCAACACATTTCATGCATATGTTATTATATTTCAGTTGTCTTGGTTACTCTAATGATGTACGTAGTTGTTTCCTTATGCATGTATGTATGGAATTTTTCTATATTCATATGTATGAATTGTATTAAGATGTGTTGTTGGTTTAGCCATCACTTTGGATCATTGGCTAACCTGCCTTCCATCTTGTGATCTATCTTTTCTTATGTGTTCCCTTCCAAGCTGCGTGTTTCCACAAGCTTATAAGGAGCACACTCATTCCCCATTCCATGTGTTAGAACCCTTCATACATATTCCTTGGTTTTCTTCACTCGTCACACCCTTTCTACCAACAAGAACATCCTACTTACATCTGTGCGCAACCACAGTCAAGGCGATACCGTATGAACCATTGTTGGGACTCCTACACCAAACGATCTGAGGTCTAGTTAGGGCTTCTTACCTGGGAGATCCCCTGACATGTTGGCAGGTCCAACACTGTCAACATTTTGGTGCTAGAAGGAGGGCTAGATGACAAGATGAGTCCTCATAATTTGTTTTGAATCTTTGCATACCTTTCATGACAAACTTCAAAGTTTATCTTCTGGAGTGTATGTCTTATGGAAACAACTTTGAAATCTCGGAAGAGCTCTGGGATAACTTGTCACATAAAACATATGATGGTGGAGGCTACATAGCCCTAGTTAGGCACGTGGTGAGTGTTGTAAGCTCATGTTAAAGACATAAAATCTTTGAATATTACATGACCTACGTGTTATTCACCTACACGCTTCAAGGGAACCCAATGCATTGGTGTGCCATGCTACTTGAAAAATATATTCATTCTATTTCTCATCTGGTCATGGAGTTAGACCGTGCTTTCAGTCAATTTGGCCATAAAATAGCTAACAAAGAAATTATGGAATTATGAAAAGCACATGATGAATTTGTTGAACAATTTTACATGCACTTTCGTAATCTTGCATACCGATTTCTCGAAGATGAAATTGATTGGGAATTTCTTGATGGAAGATTTGAGTATCTTCTTTACATATCTAACAATACACAATTCTCGAAATCATTCGAACTGCGCTTAGCATATTTCGGTGATGGAGCTGTGAAATCATAGGTAGACACAATTGTTGTCACAAGTGACTGTCCACCTTCACCTCAACAAACAACTCCACCATTACAGAGTGATGTGGGAGAACACGCACACACATTTGTTGAATTGTCGCATCCTCTCATCCCACCTACTCTTGATATCTGTGCAGATTTGGCTTGAAAGCCTGCTGGTTGCCATGTGGATTCGTTCCCTCAACCTCTGTCCCCATGTTCCATTGACCCTTCAGATTGTAATGTCATGTGTTCTTCGATTCTAGACTACTCACCTGTTGTGAATGAGGATCAAGTTGTCCATAGAGTCAGTGTTGTGCAACCAATCTGTGCTATCATTCATGATGAGTGAATGCGGGAATCTAAAGAAGAACTTGCGGTGAAGGATGACTCCCTTCCATCCACACCTCATTTTCTCTATCCTCACATCCCTTGTGATTCTGCCACTATTGATTTCCCCTGTGAAAACTCATTTTTGTATGTTTCTACTTTCGATCGTTCACAAGACACATCGGATGTCAGTCTGTCATTAAATTGTGGAGAGGAAACATCTTCCTTTGAAAATCCATCCAATCTGTCATTATCATTTCTAAAAACATAAAGGATGAACATCCTTGCTTCTCATCTACCCCTCTGCATGATTCATCAAATCATGAGGATGTCGATGAACATCTTGAATTTTCTGACCTTGGCTGTCATGATCTCTGTACTTCTTCATTCGATCACGATGTTGATTCAGTTGTTGTTAATATGTCTAAGCCACTGGTTTTCGATGATCTACCTGTCGACAAAGTCAAAATCCCGCAGGCTGTCGAGGCACTTCATTTCAAGCTGATTGTTATGTTAAACCCTTGCTGTCCTCAGGTTGGTTTTGCTTTTGATCATGAAATTTTTGAAATGCGTAAGGCTCCTCATCACTCTCTACTTCGCATTGAATATCAACCCAACACCCAAATTTTTCTTTCTCCACTCGAATCACATGATCCCATCACTCTTGCATTGGAGGAATCTTACACACCAATAACACTTGCATGACATAAGTGGTCTACCTTTCTCACGTTTGCTTGCATGTCATAGTCAAGAGAATGCATATGATTAACATCTACACACTGTGTAGCATAGTACCATGGGAAGTCAAGAGAGTGCATGTCATGCACTTTCACTCATTTATTTTCTATGGATGCACTTAAGCCCAGAGTGTGTTTGTCTTCATCGTTATATCTTTCATGTTTGCTATTTTGCGTTACTTTTCTATTCATGAACCACGCCTTCACCAATATCGGTCATCCAATGCATTGATGGTTGCATTGGAAGTCTCACTTCATGTGAGAAGACCCATGCACCGTGACCTTAGGAGTAGGAGTAGTGTTTTCTTCTTGTTGGTTTGCTTGTATGCATGCTTTCTTTCTTGTTTGTTTGTCTCTTTTCTTGCATGTTTGTTTTCTTACTCACTTTGCTTTCACATTTCTTCTTCTGCTCTTCACTATGTAGTTGTCTATTTGCTTGTTTATGTTCATAGAAAATTTTAGGGGCAAATGTTCGCCCTTCGGGGAAATTAAGGGGTTTTAAATTTTTAGTGGGCAAATATTTTGTAACATAGTACATTTTTACAAATCACCTCAAATAGCCCACCTTATTTTAAGGGAGAGGGTAAAAGAGGTAAATTTAGCCCTTGAAATTAGGAGTTACAACCTTCCATTGGCCCATTTTCAAGAATAGGTTTTATTTAAGTGAATCCAT